>LBNU01023268.1:0-10622 GCA_014162995.1 Artemisia annua
GGTTCCCACACTTAGCTAGCAATGTTATCTTTTTACGTTCAAGGATTCGGCATAGTAGCCGGGACTTTGAATATTGAGGATAATATTCAATTCTAAGTGTGGGGGGGGGGGGAATTCTGGCGAATTTGATCACATGAGTACCTTTTAATGCCCTAAAACCCCTGTTTTGGCCAAAATTTTAAAATTTTTCACTAGGTGGAAGTGCTTTGCACTAACACAATAAATGGTTATCAGTCCACCATGTCTAACCCACATAAGGACTGGCTAATCCAAGAGCAAAAGGCTCTAGGTAAAGATATCTCAAATCTGTTTATGGCTGGCAATTTGCCAAAAATTGTATGGTATTCAACTCACCATATCTTTGATAGTGAAGAGTTGGCTAGCCCGCAAGGTTATGGCTTGTGGTAAAGGCAGTGGAAAACCATAATTGGTAATCAACTCACCAAGATGATGATTTTATTCCATCAAAGAGTTGGCTAGTCCAAAAGCAAACGGATTTTGGTAAAGAGAAATCAAATCCGTTGACAGCTGATGGTTTGCTCAAAATCATTTAGTTATCAATGTACCAAAGTATCATACTAAAGCATTGGCTACTCCAGTAGTAATGGCTATTGGTAAAGAGACATCAAACCCATTAAATTTTCAAAAAGAATTGCTAGGACTAGCAATAGTTTAGTGCGTGGGATTGATAAGTTTCTAAATACTCATCATTTTTATCCCATCTGCACTACAAAAATAGTTAAAAACACTCAGTAATGCCTCAAAATACAGAAAATATCCCTGGATTGTG
Source organism: Artemisia annua (assembly GCA_014162995.1). Lineage (NCBI taxonomy): Eukaryota > Viridiplantae > Streptophyta > Magnoliopsida > Asterales > Asteraceae > Artemisia > Artemisia annua. The sequence continues at coordinate 791 of LBNU01023268.1, forward strand.
TTTTTATATGTTTCAGGTACAAAAANAAAGCATTGGCTACTCCAGTAGTAATGGCTATTGGTAAAGAGACATCAAACCCATTAAATTTTCAAAAAGAATTGCTAGGACTAGCAATAGTTTAGTGCGTGGGATTGATAAGTTTCTAAATACTCATCATTTTTATCCCATCTGCACTACAAAAATAGTTAAAAACACTCAGTAATGCCTCAAAATACAGAAAATATCCCTGGATTGTGTTTTTATATGTTTCAGGTACAAAAAGACTTAAAACAGATGAAAAATGAGAAAAGTTTGCATAATTGGCAGTTTCAGTCCCTGAACTTTCATAAAATAGCAGAAATAGTCCCTGGGCATTAAAAAATGGAAATTTATCATTCAAGGCCTCTGTACTATTCAGACTTGGCAAGTTAAACCCTTTTTGATAACTTTGGGAAAGTTTCACTTTTAACCCCTCAACTTTGCAATATGGCATAAATGGTCCCCGGGAGTTTTATTTTGGAAAATTTCATTTATGGTCCTTTGGTTTTTCAAATATGGCAAGATAGGTCCCTTATGATAACTTCAGAAAATTGCCAAACCCTACCCCTCAACTTTTCAGCATTTACAAAATTAGCCCTTGGGCTTTGTTTATTAGTAAGGGGTTTTTGCATATATATCCTTCCGAAAATGCATAATTGCATATATATCCAAAGCATGCATAAAAACCATTGTATTATGTGCATCAAAAACTTGTACAAAGGATATATATGCAATTATTCACTTTGGGAGGGATATATATGCAATTCTGCCTATTAGTAAAAACCAAATGGACCATGTATTTTATCCTAACCCAAAATAAACAAACCACCCTATATTATAAACCCACTAACCCATTAGCCCTTTGTTTTGTTTGCCTGGCCCATTTATTCCACCAGCCCAACAACACCCTTTATATAATACCGGGGTTTGACCCCAGTCAAACCCACCCTTCCTCTCCTTTTCCCTCCACCTCACTGCCTCCATAGCCACCTGGTTTTGCCAGCTGCCTCCACCACCTCACCACTCCCACCTGTCCCAACACCTCACTCCTTCCAAGAGACAAATACAAGATACATTAATTGCTTCTTCTCCCTAAACACTCAACCCAAATAGTGTACTTGACTATTTTGGCGCCAAAAAGTTAAATCAAGGGCTAAGATGAATTTCAGGCATCCAATGGATGAAATTGATGGGAAAGTCTCACAAAGCTGCCAGGAACCTTTTTATCATCTATATAGAGAGAAAGAAGCATAAGTGAAGAATAATTAGAGTAGCTTTAGTGTAGTGTAGACGTAGGTAGTGTAATTTACTCTTTCAGTTGTAATTTTCAGTTTAACAAGCTTGTACTCAACTTATTCAGTGTACTTTTACCTTTCTTTAATCCTAAATTCAAGTTCTAGTTTAAAATCCAATTTTAGCATTTTAGATTTATTTATGCTTAAATAGATCCATATTAGCTTAACTTAACCTTGTGAACCAGTTTTGTGGATTAAATCTGTGAGATCCTTTGAAAAGTCACAAAATCAGTGTATTAAGGAGTGTTTGGATTTAACTGTGTATCTGTGTTAATGACTGTTTATTTTGTTTTCTCTGGTTCAAACATGTTTCTTTAGTCTCACTTAGGCCTTAGAAACCATAAAACTCAGTCTTCATTTGAGAAAAAGTCAAAATAACCTTTTGATCCACCATATGAGTTCACTGTTGGTTTTTCATGTTCCAAACTCATTCATATCTTTGCAATAGTTGTTAAAATACCTTATTTTAGTTTTATTATAGCTTAATACTACTTATTCAGTCATTAGATTAGGATCATAACTCAATAAAGTCAAATCTAGGTTAAATCTATAAAAGTCAAAAAGTTCAAGTTACTCAGTTTTACAAATATTGGGAGATTTTTCATGGTCTTGTTTTTAAGTTTTAGCTTGTGATCTTTTAGGATAATAAAATTTAGTTGCTTAAATTCACTGGACTAATTTTAGATTATTTTTAGGATTTTAGTTAAGTTCTTATTTTTACCTTTCTTTGGACCTGTTTTCTGAAAACCTCCCCTGTGCCAGGGGAAGCAGTGTTACAAGCAACTTTCACAAGCTTGTAGCTTGTGCAATTTTTAACTCTAGCTTTATATTTTTGTTGTGTTAGATAGCCCTCATGGCTGGTTACATGTTCATGTGCTTATTGGTTATTTTCCAGCTTATATGCATGCTTATTATGATCCTTGGCTTGTTGTAAAGCTTGTAGTACTATCTTCCAGGTTCATAGCTTATTTTGAGCTCCATAGCTTATTTGATAAGCCATTTTAAGGCCTCCAAAATGCCTGAGTGGCCTGTGTGGGTTCATAGGCAATTTGGATTTGCTTATTTCTATTTTCCAGCTTATAGCTTGTACTTTTATCTTTTCTTTGGCTTCTTTTAAGCCCTTCTAACTTGTGTAAAGCTTATTTGATCCTTGGTTCTCACTGTATAGCTTATTTTCAAGCTTATCAAAGTTCTAATATCCACTTTAAGCCTAAAAAGCTTATCTGTGGGATCTATAAGCTTGCATACTGCTTATTAATAAGTTCTAGTCAAGTTGTTTTTACAAAAGTTGTCTAATTTCATTGTACAAATAGGTTTGTAAAATAAAAATCCAGAAAAATCAAAAATAAAATAAGTGATAGTTTCTATTTAAGCCATTTGGCTTATTTTGAGCTTTTTCATTAAGCACTTTTCAATTTTGTATTTTTCCTAGGTTCCTGTACTTATATAATATTTATAGAAAAAGTTTCATATTTATTAGTGTTTATTTAGTATTTATAATAAATCAAAATAGTTTAAAAAGTAATTAAATAGTAATTAATTAATAATAAATAGATAAAAAGTCAAATAAATATAATTTCAGTTTTAAAATAAGTTTTAGGTTATTTTAGAATTTTCAAAGTTAAAATTTCATTTATCTAGCTTAAATTCATATTTAATTATAATTTAGTGTATTTTAAATAGTTAATATATAGTTTTTAATTAATAATAATTAATTAAATAGTCTAATAAATAATTTTAATTTTCCAATAATTTTATTTTATTATTAGGATTTCGAAAATATAAATTTTACATCCGTGGGATTTGTATTGGTAAGAATTCACGTTTTATTTCGTACGTTTACGTAAATTTTATTTAAACGTACGCGCTTTTAGGTTTTAAACGTTTCTAGTTAATTTCCTTTCACGTAATAATTTTATAGCTTATTTAAGCTATTTCCTTTTATTCCTTTTGTGTAAATCACTCAAAACCCTTTCATGTTCAATATTCACCCGATCACAAATTCGTTGCTTTACAATTGCACGCGTCGTTGGGATTTAACGACCCAGGAATAACTATACTCCTTGGTTTAGTATTGGCTCAATTGGTTTGACTTTAGTTGACCAAATCCTTGGTCAGTTTTAGTTGACTGTTTGAGGCCAATTAGTGATCGTGCAGGTACGGATATTTCATAAATGGACATAAAATCAAAGAAAAACCGACAAAAACGAGCACGAGATTTGGAAAAGTGTCAAAAGCCGAGGCAGGGGAAGCATTTTATCATCAATTGAGCTAAAAGTGTCAAATTCAGCCTTGGGGAAATCATATCTTGTCAAATTTGGTCCTTGGATGAAGTTTAGATAAATTACAACTTTGGTCCTTCAACTTTCAGCAATTGGCAAAAGTGGTCCCTAAAGATAGTTTTGAAGAAAAAGTCAGCAAAGACCTTCATAAATCAAAAAGTTGACAAGTTAAGCCCTTGGATCACATTTTTAAAGAATAGCAGATTTGGCCCCTGGATTTTCAGATTATACACAATTGGTCCTTGTTATCTTCACTTATAAATCCTAAATCCCAAAAAAATTACAACCGGATCCACACCTTAACTATTAAAACCTTCAGCCCAAAATTTCACAAGCCCAACTCCTCCCTTTTAATCCTTATACCCGATCCACCCAAAAGACCCACCCAAGTCAAATAACTAAAACCCAGTCAACACCCAAAACAATTAATACCCTTTTATATTTTCCCGCCCCCCTTTTACCCCTTTTTACCCAGGCTTAGAACCCTAAGTTACTGTTCACTCCACAATTAACCAAAATTCACTACAATTAAGGGCAGTTATGACATTTGTACTTGGTTTCTAGAAGGTATCTGACATGGCAGGCCTGCCATGTCAGCAATCCGTGTAAGAGTTAGTGCCCAAATGATTGGGGAATTTAATCCAAGGGTCGAAAATTGAAGATTGGAGGCCAAGGGTGATCTAATGGTTGAGAGGGCCTCACAGAAGCACAGATATCACCTGGATTGCTGACATGGACTACCTAGAAGCTTCACCCAAGCTCATCTCACACGGCTATAAATACTCACCCCTTTCCTTCATTAGATTGTGTAGGTTTTATGTAGTGAAACTCTGTCATTTTTTATTCTCAATTGTAATAGTGTAATTTAGTTTTAATATTAATGAAAGTTTAGTTTACTAATAAAGTTCCTTAAATCTTACTTTAAATTTCTGTTTTAGTTTAATCTTAGATCTATTAAGCTTGTTACTGTTTTATTATAATCTAGCAATCAATTTCAGTTAGTATATTAGTTAATAGTTTATTGTTATTCATCTAAAAAAATAATAAAAAAAAATCATAAAATAAAAAAAAATATATACAAAAAATATTGTTTAAATTTACTTCAATTTGTTCAAATCAAGTTTTTATAAGTTTTTAGAGTTTAGTTTAGTGTTTAAAAGCTTTTCAAAATCATTTTATTCAAAAACATAAAAAAAAAAGTCAAAGCTGGTCAACTGGTTTGGTTGATTTGATTCAGAAGGTTTCTAAGGTAATTCAGTGAAGGTTTTTGGTGATTCAGAAGTAGCTGAGCCTATTGTAAAGATAGGCTACTGTGGAGTATACCCCTATGAAATAGGGCCTTGCTTTATAGTAAGAATCTCAATTTCATTTTAAGTGTTTAACTCAGTTCTTAGTTTTAATTTGTTCTAGTTAGTGTTCACTGTTACATAGTTGTTATTTGTTATTATTCAGTGAGTATTGATGATACTTGAGCTTCATTGATCTATTGAGTTATGATTTGTTGAATCTGAGTTGTTAACTGCATAAATATTAGTGGATCTGTGGTATTGACTTGTGGTGGATAAGTGTTGTTAATCAGAGTGATTTTGTTACTGAGAGTGTTATGTGATTGATATTGAGCAGTGTTAGGGTAATTTGAGGCTTTAAATCAGTTGTGATAGTGTTGATTGGTATTTGCAAGGGTGTTTAGAATAGGTTGTTTTGCTGATATTGCTTGTGTTTCAGAGATTAGGAATAGTGTAGACACATTACCTTAGGTTAATTTTAGTCTATACTTGCATAAAATCAGTAGTTATAATAGAATAAGTCAAATTTGCCTTTTGAATTTCATAGCAATTCACTGTTTGCAATTTAGGGTCTAAGATCATTCATATTAGTTTAGAAGTAGTTAAACTAGCTCTAGTTAGATTCATATTAGCTTAATATAACAGTAATAATCATTTAGGACTCATATAATTTCACTTTAGTCAAACTTAGTGTTAAAATAAAAAAANAGGATTAGTATTGATTTAGTTTTACATTTTTATTTGTTTCGTTACGTTTTAATTTGCGTTTATTAATTAGTTTTTTGCATTTTTAGCTTACGTGTTCCTCATTTACGTGCATTACGTGTCACTTGCTTTATTTGTGTTTTATTTGCTTATCTTAGTGGTAACATTCCTTATTATCACTTTTATCACATTTTTACTACACGTTTCACGACACGGAAATCGATTTTCCATTCACACCTTCACGGAACGACTCGGGAATACGTATTTCTTGGAGAATATAATATATATATATTGGTTTCGCGAATCAGTACCCATATTCTATCTTATCGAATCCCATCCAATCACACACCCACAAACAATCAGAACTTGCAACCCTTGGAAAACCAAACAACACACATACGAGGTAACAATATTTATTGATTTATGTTTAATTCAAACGTTATTTGTGATAATGTTAATCGTTAATGCAGAAGGTATGTATGGGAATCAATTTATTTACGCTTTGGACGATCCTGATGAGGTTTTGGATGAGTTTGTAAGTTAACACCATATAAGAATTAACTGTTATATCTCTAACAAAGTAGTTGTAAGAAATTGACATTGCTTAAAACTTAATATCGATATACAGGAACTGCATCATGATTACGTGTTAGGAGGATCCTTTTATGGGAATCGTTTTATTTACTTAGTTAACTATGCGGGGACTAGATGGAGAGTTAGTGTAAGAAGAGTATCAGAATTAGTGTGTGTTGTTGAGGGAGCAAGGTAGAATGATTTTGCGATGCACAACATCACCTGTTCGGATGTTGCTTACTTACATTTTATAGAAGTGGGTGAGGATGTGTTTTATGTAGCTACCTACAATGAGTATGGGGAGGAGTTTCATAATTATGAACCAGTCCATGATCAGTTTTGGAGAGTAATATTTAATGTTACAAACACATCTCGTCTTATCCAGCCAATGCCAGAAGATTTTCTACCATATCTTGATGGTCCAACAGCTACAGACTCGGTCATGGTTACTAGTAACACCACTGATTACCATGTAGAGTTGGAGGTTATAGTAGATTGGTATGATCGATATGTCCACACGGCCCTGCGGGGATGTGGTTGGGAAAAACTGGCCCAAGACTTGAATATGTCACCTGGTCAAAAAATGGTGTTTACTCAGGTTGTCCCGGGGGAGGAGTATAATGTCATGTTGTTTGACCATGATGGAGGGGCCATCACAACAGTGGAGACATACAGCACCAACATATCCATGAATGCCCTTTATCACCAACCATATGACTATGGTATGTTCAACTTTTTTTAACTAAAAACTACACCAAGTATCTCACAGCAGTGTAGATTATTTGATTATATGTAATATTAAATTCAGATTTTGAAGCCCCTCGGATGAATTGGATGTGTAATTGGGAACACCACACAGTCCATGACCAAGAAGAAAGGGCATTCTACAGGAAGATGACTGCATCCTTCTGGAGAGATGGCCGACTTGTAAGTCTAGTCACAGAGTTGCTTAATAAGATATAAGAACGTCATTTGTATCATATATTGTAAGTATGATATAAAGATTGATGGATCATAATGTGTATTAGAAGCATCCCATGCCAAACTAATGATAACTTTTGTATATTTTTTTAACAGTTCATACCATCAAGAAGTGTTAAGAAGTACAACTTGTATTGGTTCTCTAGAGCGGTTTTGAAGCATAAAAGCATAGAGAAAGAGTTTAAAGTTCGTGAGAGGACACTTCAAGTTGGTCAAGGGAAGGTCAGGAGAAAAGTGGCTATTGTTTCATCATCTAATTTCAGGCAGTTGAGGGCAGAAGCTGATATGTGCCTTTTTACACATATCTTTTCTTCCATTTTCCGAACCAAAACAACCAAAAACACCTGAAAACGGCCAAATAATGTTAAAAATATCATTGGAATATGTTTTTAAGCGTTTCAGGTGCAAAATATTGAAAACAAACGAAAAACTAAGCAAAATTGCAAAATTGTCAAAACCAGTCCCTGAACTTTCAGAAAATGTCAAAAATGGTTCTCGGAAATTTTAAATTTGAGATTAACGAAAAAATGAACNAATTTGCATTAGTAGTAAACTTGGGTTAGTTGACTAGCAACTAATTCCGCCCTTCCTCTAAAAACCGAGATTTTAATTGCTTTCCATAAAACATAAAAATACAAAAAGAATCTTCCTTCCACCCTTAGACCTAATAGAGTAGCTTTTCTATCCTAACGAACACTATTCCCTGTGAGAGAACGATCAATCCCCTGTACTTACCACTATCCTATACTACATCGGTCAGGTACACTGCCTGGTGGGGTGATGAGTGCTCAAACACTCATCATTTTTGGTAAAATCTGAACTGCAAAACATACGAAAACACTCAGAAATGCATCAAAATACTGAAAATATTTCAAAATTGTGTTTTATATGTTTTAGATGCAAAATGAGTAAAAACAGATGAAAAACGTACAAAGTTTGCAAAATTGGCAGTTTCAGTCCCCCAACTTTCAAAACTTGTCAAAATTAGTCCCTGGTCAAATTATTTCAAAGAAAAGTCAACTAAGATCCTTGGGAATTCATAACTTGGCAAATTTGATCCTTGGTGATAGTTTGGCAGATTTACAGATTTAGTCCTTGAAAAATCAGAAAATACAACTTTGATCCTTGGGCCATAAACCTTAAACCACTACAAGTAAACCAAACCCATTAACACCCTTATATCTCCCAACCCACTTAACCTTACCCTGGCCCAATCCCACAAAGCCCAAAACACCCCGTTTATACAAAACCAGTCAACCTCCTCCCTTTTTCCCTCTTCCCACGTGACTCCATAGCCTGCAACACCTTACACCATAGCCTCCTCAACCTTCTCCCCTACCATCCCTTTTACACCTTTCTTGTTCCCCTCAAGTACACCCACCATTTAATACTCACCTGCCAAACCTGCCCCAACCCATTTGGCTATAAACTCCATTTCCCCGCCAAAAACACATCGAAGGCTAGGATCACTTATACTTTAATTGAAGGGCTGGGATCAACTCACAATAGCACAAGGGATGTATGGAGGCTGTTTTTCACTGACAAGAAAAAGCACAAGGCAGAAAAGACAAAAAGGAGCCAAGTGAAACCCTAAATTTGTAGTATAAATAGATTATGATATGGCCAATTGTGGCAGTAGGTTTTAGTTTTAAAAAGTTAGTAGTTAGTTTTGTTAAAAGTCTTTTGTATTCTCTTCTTTAATTCAATGAAAGTTTAAGTTTTTTTTTACTGTCACATTAGCTTTTCAAACTGCTTATTTTAACTGCTTATTTCTCCTTAATATTACTTTATATATCAGTTCAATACAAGTTCCAGTATTGTAGAATCAATTCTTAGATAAGGAATTTCAAACAGTCACCCCTTTAAGTAGTGTTTGGCACAAGCTTTATTCTAAGTATAAAAATTAGTTTTACCTCTTTTCAAGTTTCAAACAGTTTTAGCTATTCATTATTAGTTGTTTTGAATTAAGTTTTTGCATTTCCACAAAGTTTCTAAGTATTTACTCTTGTTGTCAAAAAATTTATGTTAAAACTGTTTTTTTTCATTTACTAAGGTGGAATCTGAGTTAAGTGTTTTTAGTTGTTGTTTTTGCATCCACTTAGTCACAAATAGGTTAGTAGTACTATTAAACATCTGGTCCCTTGACTTTATGAGTCAAATCCCAAAAATTTGACCCAGTTTTGCACTATTTTGCTGTAAAAAAAACAGCCTCAAACCCCTTCACCCCACGATTTTTCATTCATTCATTTTTAGGAGTTAGGACCTGAAATTTGGTTTACAATTAGTCTACCAGCTTGTTAACAAGCTTGTATTTTTATTTGATTTTTATGATTTTTTTTACCAGCTTTTTCAGGCCCCAAAGTAGCCCCAGTCACCATTTTTAGTGCAGCCCCTTATCTAGGAATTGTTGTTTAGTGCTTTTAGTTAGTTTCTATTGCTTAATTCCTGTTCCTTTTAGCTCATTAGGACCTCCCTTAGATGCCTTAACTTCAGGTCCCCCCTAGTGTAGCTTGTAGAAGCTTGTTAGTGGCTTTTAGATTTTGCATTTTACCTTTTATAAGCCTATATGCAAACTGCTTCTATTTTCCCTTGTTAGCCTGCTTATTTATTGATTTTCATAAATAGCTCCAGTTATAAAAGTTGCTTATTTTTATGTTTTTGCTAAGTTTGTTAAATAAAAATTAAAAAAAAA
>LBNU01023269.1:1034-12504 GCA_014162995.1 Artemisia annua
AAAGATCAATGTGAAAGAACAGCGACAACAAATGTACGTATGGCAAAGACTAAAGATGTATGAGCATGTTGGAAAGGCTATCAACCTACATAGACGAAGCAGTGACAAAAGGCAGATGAACGATCACAACAACAAAGAACAAAGAAAAGTCATATTATAAAGATCACAAAGCATGAAGAACAAAGAACGATGAACAAAGAACTATAATTTATCTAATGTTTTCTAAAGACGTCAAGAGCAAAGAATGTTAAAGTTTAAAGACAAAGATGAAGACGTCACGCAACCTTCAATGACCAACACTTAGGGGGAGATTGTCGGCTTTGTATTTTTATAAATTAAAGTGTCGGTCATTAAAGTCTTAAATCATGTAATAGGTTGCGTTAGAAAGCATTTCAAGAGTTATAAGTCCATTAGTTCAATAAGAAAGAAGTCGAAGGGCCAAATATGTGTAAGTTGAAAGGCCAAGACTTCATAGCTATATAATGCATTGTAAGCCTTCATTTGAAGGTTGAGCTTCATCATTTGAATACACACACATTTGGTCTTATCATACATGATGTTCTCCACTCTTTCTCTCTCTACTCTCTCTCTAGAATAAGCAAGATAAGTTGTGAAATAAGTTGTATCCAAGGTCCTACAGTACCTGACCGATGTAGTATAGTGTAGTGGTAAGTACGGGGGATTGATCGTTCTCCACAGGGAATAGTGTTCGTTAGGTATGAAAAACTACTCTAATAGTTCTAAGGGTGAGGGATGATTATTTTTGTATTTTTATATTTTTTAGAAATCAAGTAAAATCTTGGGTTTGAAGGATTGGGCGGAATTAGTTGCTAGTCAACTAACCAAAAAACTACTGTTGCAAATAAAATAAAAATAACTAAAACTAAGTGCTTGTGAAACTTATATGGACACAAATGTGTTTACTTAGATTTCCTTACTCCCTAACTATATTTTGCCGGTTAATTAGTGTGTATTAATTGCGTGGATGACGGGTGTATTCCTTAATACCATTCGTGGGGTGGCGTACGTACTTCCCCAACTCTATAAGCTCCTACTTCACTCCTATGTCGAGCCTGCTAGAAGCTCCTAACATGGGATCATTAGAATTCGCTCATGCATTAAATACAACCATAAAAACCTAGTACGCATTGGTTCATGTTTCTTAAGACGTTCAAGCAAGTTACCGTATAGGAGGTTAGCCAGTTTTCTTAAGCCTAACATCGATAAACAATCATCCAATACAAGTAATAACACACCAACAACCAATAATCAATAGTTAGGTTTCATTAGATCTAAGCAAATACAAAATAAACCTAGCCTAGCATGTTAATTGAAAGACAAGCAGAAGATATAATTAACCAACACATAGACATATTGATTAATTTGAATGGAGATTTATCTTCAATTGAACATGGAAGAATCAAGGGTGAAAAACCCTTGAAAAAGCTGTCAAAATTGTCTAGGGTTTTGTTCCCAAAAGTTGCACACTTATGAATGAAAAATAGAAAAGTATTTATAGAGAATACACTCTGACGGTGTCAGGCTTTAGGTGCTGACGCCGTCAGCTCGCCGCCATTAGGGTTCTCGGATGGCCTAGATCCATGTCTGACGCCGTCACTTGTAAATATGCTCTAGGCCGTCACTCTTTAGCTTAACACCTGACGGCCTAGGATTATTAACACCTGACGCCGTCAGGTGTTATTTCCATTTTTTCTTTTTAGGGCGTCACGTATAGTCTTAATCCACTCCTTTGTCTTGGTTGGCTGACGGCGTCACCTTGTGACTCTGACGCCTTCAGGTAGGATTTCCAACATGCTTTTAAGACTTTGTCGTTTTCTTCACTTTATGCTCCAAAAACATCCAAAATGATGTGTTTTCCAGAATTCTTCTCAAAAGTACCTAAAATGACAAAAAGAACGATTTAGGGCAATATTTGATCATATTAACACGAATTAGGGCTTAAATGACCCCTTAAAACGGGTACACTTTTCACCTCATCAAATACCCTTACACTTGGGATTTGCTTGTCCTCAAGCAAATAGGCTTTTATTCCAATCAAAACATGAGTTAGGGTTCATTTAACACTAATATAAAAGTAATTACAACAAATAGTTATTCGACCCTAATCATAATAAGCACGGAAATCATACACTAGCACCTCACAAATAGTGTTTGGATACTCTCATCTCTCGGGTGTTATAAACCTATACAACTACATTGGAAATGGAATAAGGTCACTCACTACCTGTCATAGCAAATAGATTACCATAGACTTGAGAGAGGATCAATTACTCCTCCACTAGGCGTAAGCACCTAAGATAAACTATCAAAGAGGGCTTTCCAAAGGGTTGTAATGTAAGGTGTAGGGATATGATAAACACGGTTTGGTTGGAATAAAGGGTATTTTACTGGTGACAAGTTAATTATCATGATAAAATACATGTACTATACAATGTTGCTAAGCCAAGACTCGACTCAACTTAAGCTAAAAATGAAATAACAAAAACATAAATAAACGTAAAAAGAAACGGGATGGTAGTCGGTATGGTTTTTCTACTTCTCTTTTTCTCATTTTTTTTGTATTTTTCCTGATTTTTTCGATTTTTTTTTCATACACTCTTGTCCTACCATCCAAAATAATACATCATAGGGGCCTCGGTTCTCCCCTTACACTTGAGCTTTTACATACTTTTACAAATAACTAATCTAATGACTCGAATTAAGATAATCGAAAAACTTGGAGTACTTTTTAAAATATTTAGCACATATGGGGGTAATAATGATGTTCATCCCCATTACTCCATTAAACTAGTACTTTACCCATGAGTCCCAATCGTCCCAAAACAATATGTACAAGATATGACTCGACTTAGCAACCATGTAATCAATTAGATAATTAACAAAGGGTTTAACACAAATGTTGTCACAATAATGCACTAAAGATGAGTGCATACAAGGTAGGCTAAGGCGATTTGGGTGTACATTTAAGTGGGGTGTAACAAATTCTCACTTTGAGTAAGATGCTCAAAGGTCGAAACGAAAAGATAGGCTCTGAGGGGTGTACTAGGGGTATCGTGTACCAAAAATGGGTACAACGCAAAGGGTGTGGGAGAATTACTTGACCAATGTAGCCAACGTAATTATAACAAAAACACGGGTGTAAAACAAGGGGTTAATCCTAATGCCTCTTATCATGTAGTAGATCTAACTACACGAATGTAGTCTCACTTGTGGATTTGAGATGGTCCTAACGCAAGTTCTAGAATCTAAGTGCTACCGGTACACACATCATAGCATAAATGCTTTTCCTACCAATTCTAGGGGCGAACCTCACATATTTGGGGTGGAAAATTTTTTAGTGGTACGGTTTTTGTGCTAGTCATATAATTTCCTATCCATGAGACGCTTATTAGGACCAAAGTTTCACTTCTAAATGTTGTAAAAAATTTTAAATTGGCGCTAAAATTGCCCTAACAAATATTTCTCTCGGTTTTATTACAAATTTACTATCAAACAAACAAAAATCAAGCGCAATTGCATTCTCTAAGGTGTCTTCATTTACCCCCCTTACACTTAAACCGAACATTGTCCCCAATGTTCACATAAAAGATGTAAAAGTAATGAAAATGAAAGAATGAAACAAATACTCCCCTGATTCGTTTGGTGTGGATAGTGAGGTAACATGGTTAGATCTTCTTCCAAGAAAGATGAACGCTCAAAGCTTCCCTTCCGAAATATAAATCATCTCCTTGTCCAAAATAACCTGTTAACCTGAAAAACAATAAAGGCGAACCTCGCGTAAAATCGGCGGTATAATCTATAATAGGATATAATGCTTGTGGAATGAATGTTTTTGCAGAATTCCTGGAGATTATAAGTTAGAGAATTAACAAAACTTTTTATGATTCCGGAAGAAAAACAAAACTTTCAAAAATTTCAGAAAATTACTGCCTGACGCCGTCAGGTTGTAATGCCTGACGCCGTCAGAAATGATCTGACAGAATTCTCATGTTAAGTTTCCGGAAAATTTTTGGAAAAACTATACCTTACTTCCTGGAATTCCTGCAAAAACATCATTATGACTCGATACAAGCATTTGACTCAAACAAGTACTAATATGCATGTTAATTTACATTGTTATGATTCATGTTCATTCGTTCTTATAAACCGATTTAGATTTCCCTTACACTTATCTTTTGCAAAATACCTTTATATGTAGTTAAGACGAAGTTAAAAACAAAATAAAGCATTTTCACAAGTTAGTTTTTGAAGCATGAATCAATAACAAGAAAAATAACATACATACGGAAACAAATAAAATCAAACAAACAAATAAATAAACACACAAAGCAAATAAAGCTTGGGTTGCCTCCCAAGAAGCGCTTTTCTTTATTAACGAGTCTTGTAGCTAGACTCAAAGTCACCCTATCCTACGTAGGTGAGTTCCGCATCGAGGACATCCTTAGGGTTGATTTTGGTTGGAAGTGTCCTATTGGTGCGTTTTGTGAAATATGACCTCTCAAACTTCTCTCCATCCGGATCATATAGAGTCATCTTTATGTGCCATGATCCATCTCCTTCCTTAGGTGGCTTTTCCCAATTCCACTTATGTTTATCGCCTTCGCTTTTCCACTTATTCATGGCTAGGTTAATTGGCAAGACTCCTAGGAAGTCGGTCATCTTTCTAAAAACTAGGGGATCTTCAAAGGGATCTAACTCGGTGTCCCTAGCCAAAAGTTGTTCTACCGTTTGTGTTTGGTTTACAAATTCCTCTTCTAGGTAGAATGGGCGTTGGGGTCCTATGGAGTCTCTTTCTAACCATGGTCCATATCTAGAGGGCCTCCTATTAACATCGGTTGATTCCTCAAGGGTGCCATAGGCATGTTTTTTAACATCATATACCGACCAAGTTTCTCCTTCTCCTACCGCTATTTTGGATCCCTTACAATCAATCATAGCACTAGCAGTGGCTAGAAATCCTCTTCCTATCAACAAGGGGCATGTAGGGTCGCTAATCATGTCGAGGACGTGGAAATCGGCTAAAATTGTCAACTTCCCTATGTGAACTACCACGTCCTTTACTACTCCTACCGGGTATGCTACACTTCCATCTGCTAATCCTATTATCACCTCGGTTTCTTCTAGCTTTCCTAGTTTGAGGGTGGTGTAGAGAGGTAGTGGAACTAAGTTAAGGCTTGAGCCAAGATCGGCTAATGTGTCATAAGCCTCCGAATTACCTATGTTGCATGATAGGACAAATAAGCCCGGGTCGTCTAATTTCTTAGGTAGCTTGTTCCAAACGAAGGCGGTCCCCTTGTCTCCTAACTTGAGCTACTTCTCATATCTTTCTAAGAGGGNTAAGTTAAGGCTTGAGCCAAGATCGGCTAATGTGTCATAAGCCTCCGAATTACCTATGTTGCATGATAGGACAAATAAGCCCGGGTCGTCTAATTTCTTAGGTAGCTTGTTCCAAACGAAGGCGGTCCCCTTGTCTCCTAACTTGAGCTACTTCTCATATCTTTCTAAGAGGGCGTTATAGTAGGGGGCTCGCTCTAACACATCAATAACCGGACGTTCAAGGTGGAGCTCCTTGAATTCTTCATTAAGGTTTTGAGTGGGAGGTGTTTCAACTATGTTGTTGACCAATTTAATGTTGGATATCTTATTCTCATGGTCTTTTTGAGGGATTTGGGTTTGTTTGAAATACGTGCTCATGGAATTGACCGAATAGTATTGTGGGGAAGAACTAGGGGACGAAACTGAAGAATTGGAGTTAACGTTTAGTTTCGGGTTCTAGATCGTGTTGCTCGGGAGGGCTCCTATCTCTCGGTCATTGAGAACTTTCAACAAAGTGTCAATTTTATTGGTCATCTCGCTTTGTTTTTGTTTGAAATCGGCTTCAAACTTTGCTAGACGAGCTTCTTGAGATGCAATAAATTGGACATCAATCCTTCAAAATTATTGGTACTACCATAGTTGTTGGAAGGATTGTTGTTGAAGGCACGGTTTGAGTTCGACCCGTTGGGTTGAAAACGATTAGGTGGGTTGGAAGAATTGTTTTGGGGCACGTTTTGGTTTGACTTCCACCTAAGGTTTGGGTGATTTTTCCATGAGGGGTTGTATGAATCACCGTAAGGGTTTGGCTCGGGTTTGAAAGTGTACCACTTGTCTCCCGCTCCGTCGGTACGCGAGGATGCGTAGTCCGCAAAAGCTTGTTCGGGGAGTTCCATGCAATCACGAGTGTCGTGGGGACCACTACATAATTCGCACGAAGAAGTGATTTTGTTCACTTGGCTTGAAGGTTTAGGAGCCTCGTAGGATTTCATGAGAAACTTGACTTGGTCTTCAAGTTCTATGATCCTACGGTCGGAAGTGCTTGAATTATTCGAAGGCAAAGATATTGCCTTGACCGTCTTATTCAAATCACGGGGATCATTCCAACTTTCGTTGTCATATAGAGCAAGATCTTCTAGGAGATCCCATGATTGTTCCGCACTTAGATCACGTAGCTTGCCACCGGCCGCTTGGTCAATGGTTTGCCTCGTGGGGATATTGATATGGTCATAGAAGATTTGGACTTGGAGCCAAAGGTCTATGCCATGATGAGGGACTTTTTGGAGTAAGTCCTTGAATCGAGTCCATGCCTCGTAGAGGGTTTCGCCTTGGCGTTGTTGGAACGCCAAGATATCATTCCTTAGCTTGGTAGTTCTTCCCGGTGGGAAAAATTGAGCTAAGAAGCGAGTTGTGAGATCATCCCAAGAGGTGATGGATCCTGCGGGTAGACGCTCTAGCCACTGACTAGCATGGTCTCGCAGAGAGAATTGGAAGAGACGTAATCGGGTAGTCTCTCGAGTTTCAACATCAAGGTCTATGGAATCTACGATCTTAAGGAAATCCTTGAGGTGTTGATTTGGATCTTCGGAACGAAGTCCATGGAATGCACATCCGCTTTGCACCAACCGGATGGTGTCGGATCGCAAGGGAGACACATTGGCTCCTTGGGTGAGCTCAATGGTGTTTCGATAGCCATGGTGGCTAGGACGGGAGTACTCTCCTAAAGTACGGGCTCTAGGAGGTTGGTTTGGTTGTGGTGGTTGTTGTGGTGGTGGGTTGTTGGGATCAAGGATATTACCACCTTCCATGATGTCGGATGGTAATGGTTACGAACAAAAACACGAAGAAAATAGATAGACTAAAGAAAATCCTAGAAAAATAAAATAAAAATCTCACTAGAAAGGAATCTAGTGAGTAGACCTAATAAAATAAAAATTCAACCTAAACAATAACTATTCCCCGGCAGCGGCGCCAAAAACTTGATACGCGGGATTGCGACCACGCAACAGGTTTTACCTCTCAAGGGATCTCAAGAGGCTTACAACCCCACCAGGCAGTGTACCTGACCGATGTAGTATAGTGTAGTGGTAAGTACGGGGGATTGATCGTTCTCCACAGGGAATAGTGTTCGTTAGGTATGAAAAACTACTCTAATAGGTCTAAGGGTGAGGGATGATTATTTTTGTATTTTTATATTTTTTAGAAAGCAAGTAAAATCTCGGGTTTGAAGGATTGAACGGAATTAGTTGCTAGTCAACTAACCCAAAAACTACTGTTGCAAATAAAATAAGAATAACTAAAACTAAGTGGTCGTGAAACTTATATGGAGACAAATGTGTTTACTTAGATTTCCTTACTCCCTAACTATCATTTACCGGTTAATTAGTGTGCATTAATTGTGTGGATGACGGGTGTATTCCTTAATACCATTCGTGGGGTAGCGTACGTACTTCCCCAACTCTATAAGCTCCTACTTCACTCCTATGTCGAGCCTGCTAGAAGCTCCTAACATGGGATCATTAGAATTCGCTCATGCATTAAATACAACCATAAAAACCTAGTACACATTGGTTCATGTTTGTTAAGACGTTCAAGCAAGTTACCGTATAGGAGGTTAGCCAGTTTTCTTAAGCCTAACATCGATAAACCAATCATCCAATACAAGTAATAACACACCAACAACCAATAATCAATAGTTAGGTTTCATTAGATCTAAGCAAATACAAAATAAACCTAGCCAAGCATGTTAATTGAAAGACAAGGATAAGATATAATTAACCAACACATAGACATATTGATTAATTTGAATGGAGACTTATCTTCAATTGAACATGGAAGAATCAAGGGTGAAAAACCCTTGAAAAAGCTGTAAAATCGTCTAGGGTTTTGTTCCCAAAAGTTGCACACTAATGAATGAAAAATAGAAAAGTATTTATAGAGAATACACTCTGACGGCGTCAGGCTTTAGGTGCTGACGCCGTCAGCTCGCCGCCATTAGGGTTCTCGGATGGCCTAGATCCATGTCTGACGCCGTCACTTGTAAATATGCTCTGGGCCGTCACTCTTTAGCTTAACACCTGACGGCCTAGGATTATTAACACCTGACGTCGTCAGGTGTTATTTCCATGTTTTCTTCTTAGGGCGTCACGTATAGTCTGAATCCACTCCTTTGTCTTGGTTGGCTGACGGCGTCACCTTGTGACTCTGACGCCGTCAGGTAGGATTTCCAGCATTCTTTTGAGACTTTGTCGTTTTCTTCACTTTATGCTCCAAAAACGTCCAAAAGGATGTGTTTTCCAGAATTCTTCTCAAAAGTACCTAAAATGACAAAAGGAACGATTTAGGGCAATATTTGATTATATTAACGCGAATTAGGGCTTAAATGACCCCTTAAAACGGGTACACTTTTCACCTCATCATAAATTTTGAAAACTTATAAGTCTAAGGGTCATTTCTACCATTTTCTCAAAATATAGAAGTATAGGGGCTAAATGTGTAAAGTTTAGATAGTTATATACTTAAATGTTACAAGTTTATAAGTCTAGGGTAGATTTTGTAAATATACAAACTATATGGGTATAAAGTGAAAGTATTTTCACCTATCTTAAGTTAGAAGCATAACACAATACTAGGGAGCTTCATGTGAGGGGTATCATGTGGATATTTCGTTTTGACGAGTTTGCTTGGTTTACGATTTAAAGTGCCCCTGGCTCCTCAAACGATTATTGCATGACCTCTGAATTATGATGGCCCGAACGGTGTTATGTTATAACTAAACTCTAATAAGAACATAACTCAATAATAGGGAACTTCATGTGAGGAGTATTAACTTCTAAATTATGATGGCCCGAACGGTATTATGTTGATAACATAATACAATAGTAGGGAGCTTCATGTGAGGAGTCTTATACTTCTAGATTGTGAT
Organism: Artemisia annua; assembly: GCA_014162995.1. Lineage (NCBI taxonomy): Eukaryota > Viridiplantae > Streptophyta > Magnoliopsida > Asterales > Asteraceae > Artemisia > Artemisia annua. Next base: position 10,294 of record LBNU01023269.1, read on the forward strand.
GGCCTGAACGGTGTTATGTTATATTTAAAACATTAAAAACTCTAAGAATGATTACTTGAGAAAACTTAAAATAAGATAACCAAAGCCTGGCATACACCCACACCAAGAAACCCCAGGATACGTGAGTAGGAAGTCTAGACTTCGAGTCACTTTTGACATCAATCACATTTCCTTAAGCCCAGGTGAGTTTTCATAGCCTCACACTCTTTTTAAATGCTTTACAAACCCTGTGAGGGGGATACATGCTACTTGCTTTACTTTAAACCGAATACAAGTCTTTTTCTTTGGTTGTTGCACGAGTAAACTATCTGCCATCATTAAATTACTAAAATTCATGAATCTAATCATTTGGGATATTTTACCCAAGTGAACGCGAATATAGTTGATAGATCTATTAGAGTTTGACAACTCCCGTTGATACTACCTCTCACTAGAGGGTATCAATAAGTACTATATTTGAACCCTCTCTGAAGGATTAACTTTGGCAAAGTTATCCTTCCCGTCCCCTCATGGTTTGGTCTGCAGACCCCATGACCCGGACTGTTAACGTGTGGTTCATGAGCTTAGTGCAATAACCCTCTCTCTTCAGTATTGTATAGATCATACAATACTGACACAAACTGTTTAGATACAGTTTCTAGTACTTACATGGGTGTAAAACAACGTAGCCCATGCTTTACTAAACTTGTATTCACACTACTACTACTTAAACCTATGACTCTCACTCAACACCTAGTGTTGTCTCTTTAAGCATGTGTCCTAGGTATAGGGCCGTTACGGAGCTATGGCAGGAAGCGGTACTGAACTTGGAGGACTTTCAACTTTGTTATCATTCAAACTATATTTTACACTTAGATTCACGGGACCTCATCTTAATAAAACTCTGATATTTTTTTGAATGATAACTTATTTATAAAAACGTCTCTTTTCGAGTCGTTTTCTATCATTGTGACTGTGATTCCATGAAGTAATACCCAAACCCTAAATCCACTGCGAACCGTGAAAATGGGGGTGTTACAGATTGGTATCAGAGCCTCAGTTATAGAGAATAAGGTCAAAACCTAAACTACAATTACTTTTCCCAAGCCCGAGAAAGTCCTCAGTGCCTCTGCCATCCTCCGCAACAACATAGGCTATAAGTTAGTATAGTACTTAACTGCCTAACTGCTAAATGATGCATATCATTTCTACTATTATCTTGCTATGTCTACACCCTACTACTCTACCCTCGTCTCATCTAGTTTACATACGGAGAATGTTCATTCCTCTCCGAATGTACTAGATTATCCCTCAAAACCCTATTTTCCCGATTCTTTAGAAGACTCTAGGAATAGTATAGTTACACCATCACCTTTAGGTTTTACACCTTTTCTAAACCACCCACACTTAATACATTTAAGGGAATTTTATGCAAACATTCCACCTAATACCTTCATCAACCCTTATTCTTTTTCACTCTACTTTACACCCACCAACCTTTGATCCTCAAGGACTTTATATTCCCCGAGGATCAATGTTACTTAGGAAACCCACACATCCTTTATCGCACTTACCTAGTAATGAGCCTAGTTTATTTAGGAAATGATCCTATAGTTTAGTACCTCCATATTTCCCCATAACTCTTCCTACCTCATCTTTGAAATTTGAGGTTGGAGGAGATTCCCATAGGACACACTCAGAACACTAGAAAGACCAGGTTTAAAATATCATGAATAGTTTAGGTAAACTCTTTATTGACCTTTTATTGAAGATAGAAAAAGGTCATAGCGATAGCTAGGGAGTAACCCAATAGGACTTATACCTTAGAAAAGATAATTAATGATAATTAGATTTTTCACCAATTAGATATAGGAAACCCTTCCGACTCTAAATCCTAAGTTTAAGGATTATTAGGAAGGAATCACCAATTAGTACACCCTTATCACTTATACCTTTAGGTTAGAATTCCACCTTAGGATATGCACTATAAATAATGGTACTAGTTAGATATAAGGTAAGTTATGATACTTTGCCCTAGTCATAAGCCCTTAAGTACTTTCGAGGATAGAAACCCTATTTCCCCAACCATCCCTTATTAGGATACTTTAGGATACCCTGAACCCTAGGAAATTATCCATCCTTAAGAAATATAACAAGTTAGGTACTTGTTATAATCTACTCGAGGTTTTAGTATACCCTATAAGTAATACTACTGGGTATGTATTACTTACA
>LBNU01023269.1:16933-37046 GCA_014162995.1 Artemisia annua
TAAAAGAAAAGTGAAGTAAATGTTTAAAAGAAAATAAAACAAGTTAAAAGAAAATAGACGAAGTTAAAATAAATTAAAGAAAATTCGGCAGAGTTTCGTTTAGGAATGACCCAAACAAAACTCTACTCGAAGAACGATGGAGAAAACAAAAGCCTAGCTCGGCTTGTAAAAGAAATAAGAAAAGAAGAAGAGAAAACTAGACACGACTCAAAGACTTGGACTAAAAATAAACTAACACAAAAAGACTAAACTCGCTACCAACTATAAAACCAAACTCGCTATGAAATGAAAAGAGGAAACCATACTCGCTACCTAAGAAACAAACTCGCTAGGACTAGACAAAAAAAAAAGAAACTCGCTACCAACAAAAGATGATACTCGCTACCCTAAAGAAAAACACAAACTCGCTAGCTACTTAGAACCATACTCGCTATACAAAACAAAAACCAAACTCGCTATCCCTAAAACAAAACACATACTCGCTACACTAAATGGACCAAACTCGCTAGGACCTTTTGGGACCAAACTCGCTAGACCTAGACCAAACACAAACTCGCTATAAAACCCTAAATGACACCAAACTCGCTATTAAACCCTAAGTGACCTACTGTATATTAAAAACTTATAACGTGACTCAAAAATTTAATAAAAGGTAAATAAAACTTGTAAAAACTTGTTAAATAAAACGTTAAGACACTAAAATAAGCTTAGAAATAAGCAAATAAGCCACGGCTTCTTTTGTAAGCCCTAACCCATAAGCTTTTTATGAAACTTAAATGAAAACCATGCAAAGGTGACAAGAAAATTAATGAAAGCTTGTAAAGATTAAGAAATGACTTGTAAAGATTAAGACAATAAAATGACAATAAGTAAATCAAGACATGAAAATTAAATTGACATAAACTTAAATGACAAGTATTTAAAACTTACATAAAATAAAATGACAAGAAAATTAAATGAAAACTAAAGACTCAAAAAAAAATTAAGACTAGCTTCAAAATGAAGCTTAAGGTGGGTATTTAAGGTTTCCATGGTGGAATCCTTTTACATCAAGCCCCCTCAACTCATATTGTTTATGAAATGACACATAAACTTCTATTACACTACTAAACAACTTCTAAAAAGTAAACTTAAGTCCTCGTAATCTTGAGGAATATGTTAACGAGTCTTCATAAAGTCTTCAACGATATAAAAGTGACCACTTGCTCGAGTTTGGGAAGCTTATACATGATAATCATCTTTAATCTTCGATTAAGTATCTCTTTCATATTCACGAGTCTTTAAGTAATGAAAACATCGTCACGGGCTTTACTTGAGTAAATTTCATCTTTGAGTCGGCTTCTTGACTCTTTTCCAATTCTCGTGCTCTTTTAGGGCTTTTTGGTTGGTTTTCATGCCATTTATGCAATATCCTTTCCTGCACAGTCACAAACACAAAAACACTATATCTTTGGCGTTTCACGTTAGTTTTTGGTCTTTTACACATTTAAACTAAGGTCAAAAATATGTGTAAAATAGCACACATCATAAGCCCTTAAGTACTTTCGAGGATAGAAACCCTATTTCCCCAACCATCCCTTATTAGGATACTTTAGGATACCGTGAACCCTAGGAAATTATCCATCCTTAAGGAATATAACAAGTTAGGTACTTGTTATAATCTACTCGTGGTTTTAGTATACCCTATGAGTAATACTACTGGGTATGTATTACTTACAACCCCTAAGAATTTAGGTTAGGTAGTTTCAACACCTTAAAACCAAACACCTCATAAGATAGAAGAATATTCTTTAGGAATATTGGTTTTGAACTTTAGGCATTATGAGGTTAAACCTAGGATATTACCCTTTAGGTAGTTAGTAAGTTCTGATAAATTGGACTCCAACAAATAAATCCACTCCCTATATTTACCTTTCCCATAAAGACTTCCCTTCCCTCTTTTATACCCGGCAATTTGCCCAAAACCTCTATCTTTCCTAATCACATATGGCATAAATAGTGATACTTGTTAAACTTTAGTTATGACAAGTTATTTATGACATTATGTGGTTGTGATTTCATTCTTTTAATTCACGATATTGTATGTCATGAGTTACATCTCCTCCCGTACACTATCTTTTTACACTTAAACCCTTAAATCATTTCCCCTATCGTTTCGTATGATACTAATGATGAGAATCTTTATTCTACATCATAATGATCTGAATTCATTCGAATTCAGTAAACTACCCTATCTCCATTCCTCTGAAACCTCTTAGTTCCCCTTAGTTAGAGAACCTCCCCCTAACTACTCTTATATGCAAGTATATAATAGTTATATACAAGCATACTTCTATCTTTCCCTCTTTACTTTCTACTCCCTTAGATCACTATGATTCCCGAAGTAGTTTCCCCTCTTAGAAAACCCGTATGACACACTCTAGGATTCCCATATTTGAGGATTTAGAAAATTCCTAGGAATACTACACCTTTAGGATATCCCGAGCCTACCCTAAGTTTATAGACTCAGGCTTAGAATTCGAGGTTACTAGTTATAACTAAGAATAAGACATTTGAGGATTTTAGTCTACCTATACTTAGTTTCTTAGGAACTGACACTCCTTAGGATACACATTAGAATCCCACTCGGAAGATACTATGGATATTACTCTACCTGGTTTTAAGTACCTAGGACATAAGATAGACAACATAGGATGAAAGATTAAACCCGAAACCTCACCTAGAAATAATGATACCTCTAGAAAACCTCTAGAAAAGAAATCACCTAGTCCTTATTCCCATCTAGGACCCTATTCACCAATTAAGTCAAGAAAACCACCTTTAGATATTAAGACTATCATTAGGAAACTAGATAATTCCTTATGGATTATACCAAGAACCTTAGGGGAAAAAACAAACTTCGAGGGAATCTAGTAAATCTAATCCTCATTAGGATACCATCCTTCCAGGTATCCTATTCCGCTATCTTTCCTCACTCTACCGTTTAATCCTATACTCCCGTCCTATTCCCACTCTACCTATTTCTACTCTTCCGTTTAAAACCTACCCTTTCATTATCTCCTACTTCTCCATACTTTCCTATTTCATCCCTTGCTTTCCTCCCTTCCTCTTCACTCCTTCCTATAAAATCCATCCTTCCACTTCCTCTTATCCTTTCGTTTCATTCCTCTGTCATTTTTCACTCTATTTTTCCTTACTCTAAACTCTCTCCCTACCTCATCTTACAATGTTCTAAGAGTTAGAACTTGTACTTCTCGTCATATCACAAGATTCTATTAGTTAGATCTTGTAAGAATATCTATGTCGAACCTTAATCCTCATTATGTTCGACTATGATATTATGCTATCTCACCTTGCAAAAGTTGCAAGAATGAGAATCATCGACGTCTGTCATCCTAGTCATAATTTGGTATGCGATCAGGTAACTAGTTGCTAACAGAACGACTGTAGAACTAGGAAACCCGAGTTACCAATATGGCTAATCCCTCGATAAAACCTTTTAACCAATGGGCCCATAACCTACAGGTTTAAGCAAACATTGTACACTCCACAATGTTTTCCTAACTTCATGGGTTAATCCCATCAACTTTCCAAACTCCAAGTCAAAACACTTGTCCACTCTCTCAAAACCTTCCTATACCACATTTCCTTAAGTGTGGTTAACCCACTCCTTTTTTTTTTATGCCGATACAACTTAAGGATGATTTATAATCATCTTATTAAGACGAATCAGTGCACTTTTTCATCTTAATAAGAAATTATAAATCAGTGGACCATGAATTTATAAACTTTTGCTTACAAGAATTGGGACGTGATTGATTTAAAAACCAACTAATTATATCATTTATAGTCCAAGGTATTGCTCAACGAATAAGCAAAACCCGGGTCGTGGTTCGTGTGAAGGTGAATGGAATCGTGGTCAACGATTCGTAAAATCGTGTTATGAAAATGTGAAAAGTGAATATTTTTGAGTTTTAAAATTAATAATATGAAAATTCAATCAAAAACAAGTAATCATGTAAAACGTACAAGCACGTAAAGCATAAATGTCAAAAACGTAACGTAAACTAAAAATAACGTCTAGTTAACAAATTAAAAAGTGAATTTCAAGCTAGACTAAACCTACGGGCTCAAATGAAATTTTTAAAACTTTGAAATGATAAAAGAAAATTTTAGGAAAAATAAAAATATTATTTTGACTTTTTATTAATTTATTATGAATTAAAAACTATTTTGTAATTTTATTTAATAATAGAAAATCTAACTAATTATAAAATGTAAGTTTTATTCTACAAATTTATTTTCTAAAAATCTTAATAAACTGAAAATGAAATTTAAAAATAAAATCAAAAACTATTTTTGTCTTTGTGATTTATTTTGGAATTAAAAATGATTTAAAATTCTAAAAACTATTTAAAATGAAAAGAAATAGTAAAATGATTGAAATAAAATCTGAAATAATTCTGGAAAATCAAAAATATTATTTGAAATGTAATAAAAATAAGAAAAGTGGAAAAATAAGCTGAAAAGTGCTTATTGGGCTTAAATCAGCTTATTACAAGTGCTTATTTATAAGCACTTGCAACNACCCGGGTCGTGGTTCGTGTGAAGGTGAATGGAATCGTGGTCAACGATTCGTAAAATCGTGTTATGAAAATGTGAAAAGTGAATATTTTTGAGTTTTAAAATTAATAATATGAAAATTCAATCAAAAACAAGTAATCATGTAAAACGTACAAGCACGTAAAGCATAAATGTCAAAAACGTAACGTAAACTAAAAATAACGTCTAGTTAACAAATTAAAAAGTGAATTTCAAGCTAGACTAAACCTACGGGCTCAAATGAAATTTTTAAAACTTTGAAATGATAAAAGAAAATTTTAGGAAAAATAAAAATATTATTTTGACTTTTTATTAATTTATTATGAATTAAAAACTATTTTGTAATTTTATTTAATAATAGAAAATCTAACTAATTATAAAATGTAAGTTTTATTCTACAAATTTATTTTCTAAAAATCTTAATAAACTGAAAATGAAATTTAAAAATAAAATCAAAAACTATTTTTGTCTTTGTGATTTATTTTGGAATTAAAAATGATTTAAAATTCTAAAAACTATTTAAAATGAAAAGAAATAGTAAAATGATTGAAATAAAATCTGAAATAATTCTGGAAAATCAAAAATATTATTTGAAATGTAATAAAAATAAGAAAAGTGGAAAAATAAGCTGAAAAGTGCTTATTGGGCTTAAATCAGCTTATTACAAGTGCTTATTTATAAGCACTTGCAACAAAACTATATGAAACTTATACAGCAGGTTCACAGAACTCAACTAAGCTCAATTACAAAGAATTCAGACCAAATTATTCACAGGATCACTCAAATGGACAGTTAAGCAATTGATTAAGCACTTAAAATGAACACATAATGATCAAAATAAGCACAGAACTCAGAAAACTTGAAGAACACTTAAACTAACTCTAAGATGCTCAGGGTACTCAAGAAAACTCAATGAATGGAACAAAAATACACAACTGCAGTTCTAATGAAATTCAGCAAACTATGTGTATAAGTCCTATGTGCAGACTAAAATAAGCAGTTGATATAAGCTCTAATGTACAAACTAATGGGGGCAAAAGTGAAAACACCAAGCTGAGAACTCAAAATTATGAAAAGCCCTATCACAAATTGTCAATTGATGACCTAATTTAAGCTAAGAACAGATGTAGAAAATCAAATATGCAAATGAACTCATGCAGATTTTGACTTTTGTTTTGCAACTTTACTTTGACTAAATCCAATTTTATAGTCCTAATTCTGTTTCTAGGTGTTGAATAATCATGTTCAAGCACTGTTATTACAATCTCAGTTACAAACTTCATCAAACCAGCTAATCAACAAGCTCAGATAACCAAAATACAAGCAGTGATAAAATCTATAAGGCTATTTTGACTTTTACTAATAAACCTACTGTTTTTATGCACTAACTAACCATATTATGACTAAAGAGAACTGTCTAAACTAATTAGACTACACAAAAACAATTAAAGCACAGCAAGTAGTCCTGATCCAAACACTACTTATTAACTAATTTACAATACAAATCTGAGATTTAAGCTTATAACTACTAAACCAGAAATCAAAACAGATGCAATGTCACTATATGAAGCTATTTCAACAATAAAATCCAACAACTAGCAAGCAGAACACAAAATCACAGATATAGCAATATCAATGCAGTTATGAATTGTTAAGTAGCTAATGTGAATTTTGATCCAATAAACCACCAAATAAATTCTAAGTATGATCAAATACACCAAATGAATCACAAATTCTCAGAGCTAAACATCAAATACCACAGAATCATAGAAAAGCTAGATATGACAGATCATTACTCAACTATGAAACAATATTAAGCAACTAGCCAAACTATTACCACAATCAATCTCATAAGCATCAAATATTCATCTACCAAACTAATGTAGCAGTAACTATCAATAAATAACAGAACTTATACTAGCAAACACAGATATGTAATTTGGAGCTTGAAAATTAAACTAGAAACTTACAAAACTATCTTCAGCTCAAACAGAGGATTTTCCACAGAAGCCTATCTTTGGATAGGCCAATGACTTCCAAAACTTCAATTGGACTATCAAATTCACCCAGGATCCATCATCTTCAATAATTCAGTTGACTTTTTGACTTTATGGAACTATGAGAATTAGATCTGTGTTACACTAAAATCAAACTCACCAAAAGCTAATAAGCTAAGATGAGCTTATTACACTACTGAAAAAGCTTAAATGTAAGTTGATTTAAGAATTTGAAAACATTTTTTTTTTTATTTTTTTTTTATATTTTCTGATTTTTATTATTTTTATAAAAGAGTAAGATACAATTGAATGTAAATGTTTCAAAGCTTATTGAAGCTTCTGAAAATCTTCAATGTTACAGAAAGTATGTAAATGTAACTAAAATCAACTATGTAAATGAAAGGAGAATTAGATTTTATTAAGTAAAATGAAACTGAGATTACACTGAGTTTACAAACTAGATTACAACTAAAATTCGAGACTAAAAACTACCAGAGCTTCGCTACACTAGAAAATTCACACAAATGAGGGAGATATGATCCCTTTTTATAGCTGTGAGAGAGAGAGAGTCTCCAATGCCAAGCTGGCGATCCTCGTGAATGTGTGCTTCTTCTAAACGTTTCTGAGCCCTTAGATCATCATCTATCAATCCCCAATCATTTTGCACCTTTAGATCATTGCCTTGTGACGTGTAGGAACAAATCATGAGTTGACACCTGTCATTTTTTTGTGTTTCTTTTGCTCTTACATTCTCTGACATCACTGACATGCTTCTAGAAGTCCATGATTGTACCAAAATACCCTTAATCACCGTATTTGGCCGGGTTATTTTCTAGGGTTCTTACGTGAACAGTAAACTGGGTAAAGGGGTAAAAGAGGGGGCGGGAAGTGATAAAAGGGTAATATTTTATTAGTTTGACACTTTGACCCGTGGTAAGTGGTTTGACCAGGGAATTGGTGGGCCAGGTATTTTATTTTGGGAATGGGCCTTTGGTGGTTTGTTGTTTATTTTTGGGTTAAGTATTGGACTAGGACTTTGGTTATTTAGTTTTAGGAATTTAGGCTTAAGACTTACAAGGACCAAAAATGTAATTTTCTGAAAATGCAAGGGCTGATTATGCCAATCTTCAAAAGTATAATCAAGGGCTAAAACTGCCAATGTTGAATAGATGAAGGGCTCTAGTTGACTTTTCTTCAAATAATTCTTCGAGGGATTTGTTTTGCCAACTCTGAAACTATAGGGGCCAATCTTGCACTTTCTTCAAACTTTCACTTCAAGGGTTAATCTTGTAACTTCTTCAAACTCTAAGGACTTCTTAGGAAACTTTGAGCTCTTCTATGACTTTTGGATGCCAAGCTTTGACTTTTGGACTCGTTCCACTCTCGTGTTCGTTTTTGCTAGTTTTTGCTTGATTTTTGTCTTTTTGTGAAATATCCGACCCTGCACGATCACAAACACAAAAACACATATTTCTTTGGCATTTGTTAGCATAATTAGTCTATTTGGGTCGGTTTTTGGCTATGAAAAGGTATGTGAATTAACACATACCAAAATCCCCCAGACTAAGGTATTGTCGTGTCCTCACGCAATGTGATCAAATCACGCTTTTGAGATAAATAATTTCAAAACCTCTTTTTACTAACTTTGAAAAGTAGCAAGAACGTTCAAAAGAGATTCAAAATCATTTATTCCCTAAAACGCCCCGTTAACCCATTTTATTCCATATACTAACTTTACACTACTTATTTTTGTATTTTTCGTACTTACTTTATTCTTGTGACGGTATGTTGACTTTCATTATTATGCAATAATGTTTAAGGTCATAGAGTAGAAACACGTCTCCTGGAGAAGTGACCATACGGATAAAATTCATCGTCCCTGATTTTTCACAAGTCCCCAAACTAAGCTTAAAAACGAGATCACAGCCTACTTACAAGTTAGATGCAGACGCTACTCATGGAAGTTACTTGTGTAATAACTTCTCGCTCCCATTTTCTTAATTTATCCAGACTTTTTTATTTTTGTTGAGAAATGAATTTCTTCATATTTTCTCGTTTCGATACATTTTTATTCCGATAAAGATACTAAGTTAAAACGCTAAGTAGTTTTCGATCTTCTCTTAAGAATCGTTGCCTTAAAAAAGAGGTCCACATCAAGGAATTGGGATACAATCGGATACACATATATAAGTTGAGGAGTACTACACGTGCACCTCATGTGACTGGGCTAGCACCACCCACATGCACCTCACGCGCCATCAACTTTTATAACAACTTAAGCACTAATCATACATCCCTTATTCATAACTTTTCATACTTTTTTTTTAATAACATAATCATGGAACTTCACGGGTAGTCCCAAAACCTCATACATACATACATAGAAATCCAAAAGCGGGATTTCGAATCTACAACTTATTACACTTAACTTTATTTGAGACGTATCCTTGATGTGTACCCAATTTTTAAAGTAAAGATTCTCTTAAGAAGATAAAAAACTAAATTTCGCCAAAACGTAACATCTTTAATTATTTAAGCACATAATATGGGGTGAAACAATTTTATGGGAGCAAAAAGCCACAAGTACCTTCGATGAGCTTTAAAGAGAAACAACTACTCCATGCTTAGCATCTAACTTCTAAATAAACTCTATCATTTCTCGTTCTCCGCATTTTGAAAATCTCAAATAATGAAATCCGCGGATGCTTAGCCGATAATCAAGCCACGCATATATAAAGTCAAATACGGGAACTTGCAAACTCTTAGAAAGAATTCGCGCTTCATAGCTCCTAGTGTAAGAGACTAGCGAAAGCCCTTCAAGCCATGCATGTTAAAAGTCAAGTACGGGGGCCGACAAAAGAGTAGCTCCTTGTGTACAAAACTAGCACAAGCTTATACGATTATCATTGGTTAAGGAAACAAGCTATGGCTCAACACACCCGGTCAAGTCAGAAGTTTATTCCTACTCTCGCCAGCTGGAAAGTCAACAATGTGTCAAAACACTTTTTATATTTTTGCACAATTTTTCTCAACTTTTCACTTTTTTTTGTGCTTTTTCACATCATTATCATCATTTTTTTTCATCAAATTTTTCAAAATTTTTCAATTTTTTCAATTTTTAGGATAAACGGGGTTGCGAGAGTAAACAGCTAAGTGCAAGGCAAAAATCAAATCGAAGATTCACTCCCCCCAGACTAAAGGTAAACATTGTCCTCAATGTTTCAAAGGTAAGGGTAATCCTAACAAAAATCTAGGGCCGTTTATTAATTATGCCAAAGATAATGTTAGTCGATAAGATTAGGATATTGAATTTCCCATATAAGCAACAATGAATGAGACTCGAGTGGAGTAATGACAAAACCACGAGCACGAGAGTCTTCATTATTCGGGCAGATCCTGGACATAAACAAACAACAACCACAAAACAAGAGAAAATGGAAGAGGTCGCCCTCCTCACGTCACTTATTAGAAAATAGAAAGAAGATAGAAAGGATAAGCATGGGGTGCCTCCCACGAAGCACTTATTTATTATCGAGTCGTATAGCTTAGACTCGCCCCGAATTTACTTAATCTTGGGGGAGCAAATGGAACGGGCACCCGGCAGGATAAACAGAGATGCCGGGGTCAAAGACGGTATCCTCACTCCCAACAGAGTGAAGGAATGGAGAAGTGATGGCATAAGTATAGAATGGGTGAAACACACGGATGACGAAAGCAAAGTCTAATTCTGAATCACGGGTGGGTTGGGTGGGTAAAATATCAAGCATCGGAACATCATAGTTAGAAATCTCGTCCACCACTCCAACAATATCTTCATCCGTATCGGATTCAAAATCTACATCCGGTGGTTTCGCGGGTAGACGAGAAGATGGTAAATCGAAGAGAAATGAGTCAGCTTCGGAAAGTAAATCATCATCATGTATTTCTTTAAGAACATTTCTTCGAAGATCATTCTCGTCATTCTCAATACCCGGTGGTATCGAGTCAACCGTAGCAAGAAATAGATCGACATCCTCTAAAAGAGGGTCACGTGAGGGATTATCGGAAATAGTACTCAAAATAAGTTCAGAGTCGATCTCAAAGTCAAAACACTCATAATCCGGAAGATAGATATCAGCATGAATAGTGGGACTGCCACTACTCGTCTCTTCAAATCAAAAAATTTCAAGCTCGGGTAAGAAATCACTATCCATAACGGGGATAGGAGAAGAAGTCGGAGGATCATTTAATGCCTCGATCTTAGAAATGAGAAGATTAACATTCAATAATTTTTCACGAAGAGCTTCATCTTGGATTTCCGTGTCAATATCTTCATCATTCTCTTCTTCTAAGCTGACGAGCTCAGAAGGTAACTCCTCCACATAGTCGATGTCTCCACAAGATATAGAATCGTCATTATCAGAATCGGAAAACATCTCAACATGATCATTCGAATTATCAATCGGAGGTAAATCAAGTCTCGAAGAACATCTTGAAGAATTCGGAGGTGGGACAAGTGGTGTGCTCTGAGAGCTAGGAATTTCCACCACTTCCGTTATGGTCTCCGGTTCTTGTTCTTGATAAACGTGAAGATAAGGCAAGTCATTCTTTTTAGACATCGCTTTAAGCTCAGTACGTTTGCTTGACAAACTTTTAACCGTAAATCGTGAAAGGTTTGGATCAATTCTTGACGGTTTAGGAGCAATAATCTCAGTAGGATCATCCTTATCGAGAGAAGTATCGACATATTCCAAAACGAGGTCACTTCCCTCAACCGGCGTGAGAGAAGGATGGGAAGAGTCGGGAATGATTGATTCAAAAGACGAAGTGGGATTGCCACTCGATGGAAAGATTACGTTTTCTTCTTCTAAGGGTTCATCCTCACCACTCTCTTCAGTCTTGTTTTTCTCTACTAATCAAAATGTCTGATAAGGTTTGGAGAAAATCATTAAGTACATCTTGATCATTTATGTGAGTGATCTCGATCTGAGGTTGTGATGGAGTTATTCGATATTATGGAGATTGGTCGTGATAATTATTGTCATAAGGAAACGGATTCCTTGTTTGACAATCGGTGCTAAAGTGCGGACCTCCACAATACTCACAACCGTATTGTTGTTGTGACGGATTCGATGAGTTCTGAAACGATTCATCATTGAAATACGGTTCTTGCTCATAAGAGTTGAAATCGTTTTGAGGATAATTAGAAAAGTTCGGATTAAAATCATAAGTGTATGAATTTTCAGCTTCTAAAGCACAAAACGAACAAAATTCATTTATAAGATTTCTACCACACCTCTCGCAAGTACACCGTTGACAATAAGTCGATGACGAATCTAACGAATCTCCACATCCATTGCAATAACGTTGACCGAATGAAAAATAATCGGGCTGAGGTGGGCAGTCGGGAAAATTTGAAAGATAGTTGAATGAATTCGGGTTTTGATCATAAATAAATTTTTGGGTTATAAAGTCAAAGTACTGCTGGAAGATCAAAGTACTGCTTCTTATAAAAGTCAAAGTGCTGCTGAAGAAAGTCAACGTGCTGCTTATTAAAGTACTGTTATGCTATAAGGACTATAATGTAAAATGTTTAAGGATTATTATGTAATTCTAGAATGTTCTTTAGGTTAGAGTTAGTTTACTTGTCGTTCAAGTATTGTAAACCGACTAGGGTTTTCCTTATGCCTATAAAAGGATCCCTAGGATGGCATTAGAGACATACGATATTTAGAGATATTAGGGTTGTTAGTGAATCTGTGTACATAAGCAGGTTCAAAGGTTTAATATAATCAAAGTTCTTTGTTAATTCTTCTTAGCTTTGTTAAAGTAGATTCCGCATACTTAACAGAGTTATTCAGTTTTTCATTGTTAGTAGTTAAGGATTTATCCAAGATTACTAAACCCTTACAAGCTACATAGTTAGTTTGTCAGAGTATATCGATCCAACAAGTGGTATCAGAGCTTGTGTGGAAACTCTGATTAAGAAGAAATCCTTGAAAACCGATTTAACAAACCCTAAAGATGACGACTAAAGCTGCACCAATCCCATCCATCACCTCACTCAGAATTCCTATCATCAAGAAGGGAGAATATGATCTCTGGAGCATGAAGATGAGGCAGTACATTGCTATTACAGACTATGCTCTATGGGATGTAATTGTTAATGGTAATATGGTCATTGAAGAACCTGAAACAGTTCCAGGACAACCTAAACCACCTCAACCACAAGTGCCAGCAGCTACAAAAAGAAATCAAGATAAGGCTCTCAACATACTGCTGTCTGCTATTCCTGATGGTCACCTACTCAAGTTTCATGATGCTAAGGATGCAAAACAATTATGGGCTGCTATCAAGACAAGGTTTGGAGGTAATGATGCTTCCAAGAAGATGCATAGAAATTTATTGAAACAATTTCAAACATTCACTGTTGGTGAAAGAAAAAGGTCTTGATGCTGCCTATGATAGATTTCAAAATCTTCTTAGTATGCTAGAGTTATATGGAGCAGAGGTAACTGTTGAAGATGCAAACTTGAAGTTCTTAAGGAGTTTGCCATCTGTATGGCATGTAGTTGCTACTATGATCAGAGGACAACCTGGTTTGGATTGTATGGACTTTGATGATCTCTATAACAACTTAAAGGTGTATGAGAATGAGATGAATGGTCAAATAAGTTCAAAATCACACAACATTTCCTTTGTGTCTTCTGAAAACAGAAGCAGTACTCCCACTACAAGTACTGCTTATCCTGTTCAAAGTACTGTTGGTGAAAAACAGCATGTTTGCACAACCATGACCACTACCACTTCTTCACCTTCAAACATCATGATTTCTGATGATGTTGTATGTTCCTTCTTTGCTCAACAAGCCACTTTACCTGTTACTTATGAAGAAGATTTGTTGCAAATTGAAGAAGATGATCTAGAAGAGATTGACATAAGATGGCAAGTTGCCATGATATTTGCAAGGATCAAGAAGTTCATGAAGAAAACAGGAAGAGGTATTGACTTCAAAGCCAAACAGGGTATAGCATTTGATAAATCTAAGATTGAATGCTTTAATTGTCAAAGGCCTGGACACATTGCAAGGGAATGCAAGTTTGCTAAATATCAAGCAAATAAGATGATTGAGAAACCCAAGGTTGAAATCAGGGAGGTTCCTATTACTGAAACTAAAACAAAAGCATTGGTAGCTCAAGAAAATCTATCAGAGGTTGACTGGAGTGCTGAATTTGATGATGAACCAGTAACCTACTGTATTGTTGCATTGGAAGACTGGAGCACAACCTTTGATGAAGAACCAGGATTTGTTGCTTTGGAAACAAGAGATGGTCTTGGAAGCCTTGATGGTCTTGGAAGCTTTGATTGGAGCATGGAAAGTGAAGATGAACCTGCTCTTCTTGCTATGGTAGCTACTTCACCAAGTTCACCCACTACTCCTGAGGTATGTTCTAAGTGTAATACTCTTTATCAAAAGGTGCTTGATGATTATGTGACTGAAAGAGATAATTTTAGAAGGGCTAGGGGTGAGGTAGCTGGCTATCAATTGACTTTAGAGTCAATGGAAGCCAAAATAATCACTCATGAAAATAATGAACTGGCTTGGGCAGAAAAATATCAGCAACAAGACTATCAATTAAAATTAAGTGAATGGAAGTTAGGATGTAAGGTGTCTGAGCTAGAAAAGGTGACTAAAGAAAGAGATGAGTTGTTAGAAAAGTTTGCTAGTTGGAAAGAATCTGGTCTGTCACATGTTAGTTTTGTTGAAAAACAAAGAAGATCACATATTAAAACTGGACTAGGTTTTGGTATGGAATACAGTAGTTCAGAAGAAAACTCAGCTAGTGATAAGGAACAAGATAGTTCAGAAGAGATCTCAGCTAATGAATTTGAAACTTGCTCAGAAGAAAACATATCTAGTAATGAGGAACCCACTAGTCCAACGCCTCCTGAGTATAAGAAAGATGAGGGGTATCATGCATTTCCTCATTGTTGATCCCAATTGAGCAGTAGATCTTATATAGAAGCTGACTTAATAATAACCAACTTAAACAATACGGGGAATATACTGTTTAACTTAAGATGAACACAAGAACAATAGTTTCACACTTAAACACTTCAATATATTAAATACGAGCACTCTAAACAATGCTAGGGTTTACACCTTTAAGTGATTCGACTTTTTCACAGACACGTACATATTCTGACCCTAGGGATCTCCTTTTATAGACAAGGAACCCTACACGGTTTACAATGACTTCTTACACAAATAAAAGATATTCTAAACCTATAGAATATTTATACGATCTTTACTATAATTACAAGACTCGTTTCTATAATAAACTCTGAGCAGCAGAGTCTTGCAATCCTTCTAGCAGCACTTTGACACTAGCAGCAGATTCAGCATCCAGCAGCAGATTCAGTATACAGCAGCAGATTGACATTTTGATAGTTTCTCAGAAGTAGAATCCTAAAACCCAACAATCCTCCCCTAAACTTGATATTTACCTCCTAAATCATCAAGTTTCTCTTAAGCACGAATAAACACAAAGAGGATGCTTCCAAACACTTACTTCTTAGAATTTAGAATCTGCTCATACTTCTGCACCAATTTACAAGCCATATCATCAGACTTGAAATATTTCTAAAGCATTAAGAATCCAGGTTTTACCATCTCTGAGATTATTTATCTATTAGCATTCAAACCAGGATAATCTTTTTCTACCAGAAGAAACACAGTAAC
The DNA here is from genome assembly GCA_014162995.1 of Artemisia annua. Lineage (NCBI taxonomy): Eukaryota > Viridiplantae > Streptophyta > Magnoliopsida > Asterales > Asteraceae > Artemisia > Artemisia annua. Next base: position 32,255 of record LBNU01023269.1, read on the forward strand.
ACCTCCAGCTGATACTTCATGAACTCCACAAGATTGATATAAATACCATCTGTTCACCCTCTTGTTTCTCATTTCAATCCATTCTCTATCAGTAACATGAGGTTCAAAAATTATCTTTAGATTATGATAGATAATATTCTCATGATCATTTTCTGGTTGTTTATCCCCAAATCTTTCTTTGTACAATCTCCAAACATCACACACATCATCCCTATCCATGTAGTTGAGCATTTGAGAGAATCTGATAAACCCATAATACATATCATTTGTTCTCTTAAACTCCCAATACCCTTCACTTCCATCTCTGACTCTGAATGTATAAGAAATGATTGGATGTTTAGCTGCCAAAGGAACTGTATTGGAGATTTCTAGTTCTTCTCTTGTAGCCAAAGTGGTGAAAGACATCAACCTTTCTTGCTCAGCTTGTGTTTGTAGCTTCCTTTTCATCTGAACTAACCTTCCTCTTCTTCCTAGCAAAAGTTTTCTTTATTGTTCCTCTCTTCTTGCTTTCATAGGTAGAAGTAGGTTTTGTTTCTGCTATGCTTTCCTTTACCTGCTCTGCAACTTTAGGCACTTCAACATTTTCAGCATCTTTGATCTTTTCAGGCTCAATTGACTTCTTTTCACCCCTTATCTTCCTGTTCATTTTTTCAATTTTAGCCTCATCTTCTTTAGAACCCATAGCAATGAATCTATCACACATAGATCTAGCATGTTGATACATATCAAAGATTTCTGAATCTTTATATTTCTTGAGATCAATAAATCTCCAACCTCTAACATGATGTAAATACTTTTCTTGATTTCTCCTTTGCTGTAGAGGTGTTGGCCCGTTGAAAACCTTTTTCTTCTTTCTTGCAGTAGCAGCTTCCTTTTTCTTCTTTACTATGAACACTTTTAACCAGGCTTTAACATCAAACTCAGGAACTTCTTGTTCCTCAATCTTTACCAGCTTGGAAAGTTCAATATCAGCATCTACCTTAATCAATTCATCCTCCCATTCTTCATAGGCTTTCAAATCCTTTTCTTTCTTTTCAGCTTGAAGTTTTTCTTTTTCCTGAAGCTGTTGTTCCAGCAAGTATTCTTCATTTTAAAGTCTTATAGCTTCAGTTCTATCAAGTTCATCAAGCTTATCCTTAGGCCAATATTCAGGTGGTATCTGAGATAAATCTACTTCATCATCACTTAAGCCTCAGGTTGCTCCACCATCTTGCCTTTACCTTTATCAGTACTTGAAGCAATGGACTTAGCTTTCTTGATAGGGACAGAAGGTTCTCTAATAGACACTCCTTTGGTTGGTAATTGAGACACATGAATTGGTTGTGAGAATGNTCATCAAGCTTATCCTTAGGCCAATATTCAGGTGGTATCTGAGATAAATCTACTTCATCATCACTTAAGCCTCAGGTTGCTCCACCATCTTGCCTTTACCTTTATCAGTACTTGAAGCAATGGACTTAGCTTTCTTGATAGGGACAGAAGGTTCTCTAATAGACACTCCTTTGGTTGGTAATTGAGACACATGAATTGGTTGTGAGAATGATGTTGGTTGTGTTGATTGAATTGGTTTAGGTGGTTGTTGTTGTGATTGAGATGGTGGTTGTTGTTGTTGAGATGATTGCTCTGCTAATTCCTTCTTACTAAGCATCACGATTGCCTCAGCAGCAGCTTTGTCACTAGAACCAGCAGCAGATCCCTGTGCATCTGCAGAGTCACTTTTTGCACTAGCAGCAGGATCAGCAACAGTTTTTGTAGCAGCAGTTTCATGAGCAGCAGAGTTATCATCAACAGAACCCTGGTCTTTATCATTAATCACAGATTGTTCAACAACATTTGGAGCAGTAGATTCTGGAGCAGCAGAGTTACCAGCAGCAGATTCAGCAGCAGAGTCTTTCAAAGTGTCTCCTAAAGCTTTTATAGCCCCACTCATCAACTCTGTAGCCTTCACAAGTTGTTCAGGTTCCAAACTTTTGAGTTTGTCTACTACTGATTCTGAAGTTTCCACAATTTTCTCCAATACAACCTCATGCCCTTCTCTATCAGCAACCACATATTTTGCAACATTTTCACCATCACCACTGTCTATCTCCATATCGTCCCTTGTTCCCACACCAGTATCCAAACCATCATCAGCATGTTCTTCCAAAATTTTATCCTCCCCTGAAGTCTCCAAATTATTCCTCACCTGTTTGGAAGCATCCACCTCCATAGCAGTGGGTAGAGTAGAGGATCTACCTTTCTTGGAAGGTCCCACTTTCTTAAATCTTTTGAAGGTTGAAGATCTTGATTTCTTTAAACTAGGCAGCACCTTCATCTGTTGCTGCATTTTAGTGATCTCCTTAGCTTGTGCAGATGAAAGTTTCTGTAGATCAAGTACCTTCTCCTCCAAAGATGTGCATTTAGTCTCCAAAGTGGTACATTTTGCTATCAATTCCTTTATAGTTTGCATACTAGTCTCATCACTTCGACCTGTATTACCTGGTCCGAGAGGTGAATCATGGACATTGTCATTTTGTACAAAGTCATCCATCAATTCCTCAGTTGCAGATCTGTCCTCATCACTTCGGGATGTGTTACCTTCCCTGAGAGGTGAATCTTTGGACTTAAGCTCAGTATCAAACCTAGTTTGATCATATGAACCCCCTGTATTTTCCATTTGGCTAGGGTTACCATCAGTAGATTCAGATTCAGAAGAATCTTCCTCACTAGATGTTGCCTTGGTTTGGGTCTTATTTATGTTATCACTGTCATGCTCTGCTTCTAAGCTAGTAGCAGTAGTGGTAGCCCTTACCAATCTGTCTTCTCCATCACCTAAGACAGTCTCATCTGGTACATCCATCCTGACACTGGCCTGAGAATGCTCAGTGTCCTTTGAGGTTGTCCTATGTGTTTGGGTCTTTTCAGTGTGTGGATATGAAACTTCATTTGAACCAGCAAAAGTGGGTGTGTGTTGGGAATCAGTGGGGTTTTCTGATCATTCACCCTAATTGTTTTGCACAAGTTGCACCATATCTATACTATCTATAATGGAAAAATGTTCAAACTTGAAAAAGTTGAATCTTGAAAGTTGAGTATTGAAAGTCAAATGTGAGAGAAAATTAATGTAATTAATACTCTTATTAAAATACCTCATTACTTAAAAGTATAATGATTTATTCACATTGTACAACCAATTAAAAACATATCTACCAAATTAAATACAACCAATTAAAACACAAACCGGGTTGACCTGGGACACTTCAAACCCGGCGGATTGACCCGGTTTAATTTGACCCATTTTCGACCCAACCTAGCAAGTTGACCCGGTTTAAATCGACCCATTTTTCGACCGGAGCGGTTCAACTGGTTGAACTACCCGGGTTGAATCGAAACACTATCCATTACTTAAAAGTACAATGATTTATTCACATTGTACAACCAATTAAAAACATATCTACCAAATTAAACACAACCAATTAAAATACAAACCGGGTTGACCCGGGACGCTTCAAACCCGGCGGATTGACCCGGTTTAATTTGACCCGTTTTCGACCCAACCTAGCAAGTTGACCCGGTTTAAATCGACCCATTTTTCAACCAGAACGGTTCAACCGGTTGAACCACCCGGGTCGAACCGGGTTTCGAAACATTATTTTTCGTTTATAACCTATAAACTTTTTTTTTATCAATAAACTATCTGTCGCTATAAAATCTCGTTGCTATGCACGGGTACTCGTCTAGTAAGGTAAAAGTGGTGTAACTTTGCCAAAAAAACCTTTTCCATTTTTGACCATGAAAGTAAACATTTTGGGTACCAAAGGTATTGCTTCATAGGTAGCCCTATGTGTTCTTTGTGGAAAACTAGAAGGGGGGGTTGAATAGTTTTACTTCTTTTTAATTTACAAAAACTTTGTTTATGAAAACACCAATTCGAACTTTATATATATATCACCAAGAGACTTGCACAATTATAAAATAAAATATCAACAAGTATAAGATATGACAAATACAAAAGTAAGTAAATAAGTAAAGAGATAGAGATGGAAAAATGGCACCGTGAGACAAAGATTTTATAGTGGTTCGGCTACGAATCTCCTCTTCGTCCTACTCCACTCCCCGAGCACCTAACTCGGGAGTTTTCTTCACTATGTCAACAAGCTCTCTTATGGCGGAGAAAACCTTACAAAACTTTTGCTTACACCGGCTTAACGACACAAAGCTAAATTTCGGGTCCTAATCCTAGCTAGAACCAATCTCACGACACACCACAACTTCTTCACAACTTGAACACACCAAAACTTCTTCACAACTTGAGCACACCACAACTTCGTCACTACTTCTTCACAACACAACTTCTTCACTACTTCACTACTTCACTACTTAATCTTCACCACTTCCCTACTTCTATTCACAACTAACACTCCTAGAACTACTTATAATGTTCACAACACAACTACACAAGAGCTATACACAATATACACAATCAATATACAATACTTCTTAAACTTGAGGTTGAAGGAGTATTCTTCTCTTGCACTTTGGATGATGGTGGATGACGAGGGACTGAATCACTTGAAACAAGGATTAGTAATCTAATGATCAAAGGGTTTTGGAAGATGTTTAGAGAGATTTAGATCTGAAAATTTTCGTGCAAGAGGTGAGGAAAAATACCAGATTTAAGGTGGTATTTATAGGGGAAAAATTCTGACAAAATCTGACACAGGAGCGTGCCGATCCCCTTAATTCATGGCCGGTCCCCTTAAAATTAAGGGGACCGCCCCTTATAATTAAGGGGGTCGGCCTACTGTAACGG
>LBNU01023270.1:4011-25532 GCA_014162995.1 Artemisia annua
AAAAAAAAAAAAAAAAAAAAAAAAAAAAAAAAAAAAAAAAAAAAAAAAAAAAAAAGCGAAACAAAATAAAATTTTCTTCAACAAAAGTCTTTAAGAAGTCTTATTAGTTTGAATATTCCATATTCAAGCATCCAAACCTAGTTGAATATCAAGATTGTTACTTAGAATGATAAGATAGAAAACATGTATATTTGTATTATTATTTTTATGCAAAAAGAGGTATTCGGTTTCTTCGGTTTAGTAATATTTTTGTCAAACCATAATCCAAACCAAACATTAATTATATACTTCGGTTCGGTTTCATAATGTCATGAGTTTTATACATATTTTTAATGCATGGATTATTATTATTATTATTATTATTATTATTATTATTATTATTATTATTTTTTTATTATTATAAACCATCACTTTTATAAACAATAAATAGGATTTTACAAGAAATTAGTGGGAAGCCGAGAAACCAACTTTTATTAAAATTAATAGGATTTTTACAGGAAATTATTATTATTATTATTATTATTATTATTATTATTATTATTATTATTATTATTATTATTATTATATAAAGGCAATTACATATATACCCTAAAACTTGCATATGTGCATATATACCAAAAACATGTTTAACTTGCATTGTATTTCATTTATTGAAAACTTGTATTTTGAGGAATATTGAAAACTTGTATTTTGAGGAATATGTAAGTATTTGAGTTTTAATGGCTGCTATATATGCAATTCTCTCATATATAAACACAATATTATTTTAGCAAAAAATCTATATAGAAAAACTTATTTGAAATAGATCCATTGTACTTTTTACAAGAAAAACTTATACGAAAAGTCATAAAATCCGTTTTAAATTGAGTGAAGATAAACCGCCACTAAAACGGTTACGAAAACCGTAAAGACCGTTCAACCAAATATTATGGTACGTTAGGGTTTGGTGGACAGCAAAATTCAAACAATAACAATCATGCAAAAAAACCACATTCAATAAAACTAACGATGGGTTGTAGTTGCAGACCATTGGCTTTCTTGATAAGCTTACCATTTGCTTTGGTTGCTTCAGTTTTGTCTATCATTGGTTGCATTGTTTTCGTGTTCGGGTACATTAACAATCCATGTCTTTTTTATATATTATGAAATGTGTCGCTTTTTCAATGCTGAGTTCAATACGAAGTTTTATTGCATGAAACATGACTGATAGCAAAAGACATTAAGGTTGATAGCACCATGTAGTCGTTTTTCTTTGATAGCAACACTTTGTTTAATTTTAGGGCACACGTATTCGTTTTTAGACTAGTTTAAGTAACATTAGACTCAATAGATATCACTTGTCACGTTGGGACCATGCCTATGCTAGTCTTTCTGTTTGATTTGTGACGAAATTTGCACATTATTATCACCCGGGAAATGCGGAAATCTTGTATAATGGTAGTGTTTTGCTTTTTTCGATACAATATAAGATTATCATTAGTGTTTACATACTGTTTAATTCTATAATACTCGAAGTTAAGAAAGTGCGATACGAGTCATACGACCAATGGGTTTATGGCCCAGCGGTATCTAGACATATATGGTATACAACCTAACCGAGTGCATACTTATTTTGTTTACCGTGGTGTTTAACTGTTTACTTTTGGGTCTAGAGAACTAAAGTTTGTATAAGCTAGTCGTATGAACTAATTAGAACAACTTAAATGTTATGTAAACCAAATGATCTAAACATGAATATACATGTACATGGTACTGAGTTGCATGTGCCCTTGCTGCATTTGTTGCGCCCTTGTTGCAAATCTCGCCGTATGCCTTGTGAAGCTTCCTGTAAATGTTGTATTATGGTTTATTGATTTGATACCTTGCTGATCCTTTTGTTTCACCGGTATTATTTTTCACTCAGTAGATTACGTTTCTCCGTTTTTAGTAAAACTTGATATATCTACATGTTATAGTCGATCACGAGAAGTGTCCAATGTGTAAGATGTGAAGAAACCGGTATGAAAGTGATAAGGACCTACTAGTAACATATATGACTAAAACGAATTGAATGACTAAATCTTCACTTTGGATTTTTATACCTGACATCATCTTATTTTGGCGTGTGTTTAAACATACATTTTTGGCATCACAATCATTATCTATCTAAGGGGGTATGTGTGAACAAAGATATGAGATTAGCTAAGCAGGGTACCTGCACCCCTCCAAATTGCCACATATCTTTAATTCGACACACACAATGAGCATGTCTACTGCGACAAATTGATAAATGTAATACTATTACAAAACAAAATCGGGTTTAGATTATTTTTTAACATCAAATTTTATTAACGCAGCTAGCAAAAGGCAAGATAAAAGAGGCTGCAAACAGAAGAAAACATACTTGAGACAGAGAGAAGCATATGCTTACTGCAACACGCCGTCCATAGTGTAAAATCAATTTTCAGATGAGAAATGATACATGGACCTAAAAATAGACCTAATTGTGGACCTAAAAACACGTGGCATCATCCTGATGGCTGCAGACAGGGACCCACTTATTTTACAACCCATCAGGATCATGCCACATGTGTTTAGGTCCACTTTTAGGTCTATTTTTAGGTCTATGTATCATTTCTCTTTTCAGATTCATCCTCTAGAGTTTAACTCTAACAATGCATACTATTTATGGTTTCAGAAAAAAAATTGGTAGCAAACGAGGCGTCTGTGTCGGGGCCATGGGAAAACACCCTCTTTTAGGCTTTTATTTACACTGTATTCCCGAATGTCACTTAAGAAAAGAAAGTAAAGAAAATGAAGTGAAACAAAAAGATGTTGTGTTCTCTAGTATCACTTAAGGAGGAAAATAAAATAAAAATGACTAATAAAAAGATGATTTGATTGATTTAAAGTAAAATGTTTCCCTACCCAAAATATGCCCTCAAAATGTTTACTTCTTATTTATTTACTTCTTCATATTCAAAAAAACATATAAACTTAGCATTAGTCTGTGCTTCCCTTTAATTAAAGTATGGTCTTTGTAAAGCCCGACTGCTTAGGCGAGTTTTCTCGGGCTTATGCAACACATCGTGAGCTACTCGATTTTTGTATCTTAAAAAATTTCGTGGAACATTTAACACACTATCTTTCTATCATGGCTATATAGCGCGGATATTTTAGGATACGAAAAATTGTGCGCTTCGCATGATACAAGTTTTAACTTTTAAACTATACGTGCCAACGTGGATATTTTAGGATACGAAAACTTGTGCGCTTGCATGATACAAGTTTTTACTTTTAAACTATACGTGCCAAATTAGCCATGTCATTGTAATCTTCATTTTCGGCATGCAAACCATATACGTATTACTTTCTTCCAAAAGCATGAACTAGATAATGTAATGATTTGAATGTTTTATACACGTTTATTTCATGGACAATTATACATTAAAATCAATATTATTTACAATTATTTATAGCAAAACTGTAAAAAGAAGAACTTATGGGGTGCTTGGTGGGGGTTAAGGGGGTGGGGAATGGGTAAGGTATTCAAAATGGTCCACCTTACTTATTTGTTTGTGCTTGGTAGGGGAGTGCAAAGGGATTGATTACCCCGTAGTGGGTAATCAACCATTATAGAATAAATTGGGGGGGTAAGGGATTGATTACCCACCTCACTCATTTCTTTGCATTCCATTTCCCTTACCCTTTCCTTTTCCTCACTTTGAACCAAGCTGACCCGTTGAAGTCTTTTCTACTTTTACAAGAAAAAAATCTACAAGAAGTCAAAAATATCCGTTTTAAAATGAGTGAAGATAAACCGCCATTAAAAACAGTTACAAAAACCGTAAAGACCGCTCAACCAAATATTATAGTACGTTAACAATCATGCAAAAAAACCACATTTAATAAAATTAACGATGGGTTGTAGTTGCAGACCATTGGCTTTCTTGATAAGCTTACCATTTGCTTTGGTTGCTTCAGTTTTGTCTATCATTGGTTGCATTGTTTTCGTGTTCGGGTACGTTAACAATCCATGTCGTTATTATATGAAATGTGTCGCTTTTTCAATATTGAGTTCAATACGAAGTTTTATTGCATGAAACATGATTGATAGCAAAAGAAATTAAGATTGCTAGCTAGTGCCATGTAGATGTTTTTCTTTGATAGCAACACTTCATTTAATTTTATGGGACACGTATTCGGTTTAGATCAGTTTAAGAATTGAAACTTGTCACGTTTGGACCATGCTATGCTAGTGTTTGTGTTTGATTTGTGACGAATTGAAACTTGCACATTTTTATTACCCTGGGAAGGTGGAACTCTTTGCATTTGCTTTTTTCGATATAATATAAGATTATCATTAGTGTTCACATACTGTTCTATTCTATAATACTCGAAGTTAAGAATTGTGATTCGAGTCATACGACCAATGGGTTTGTGGTCCAGTGGTGCCCAGACGTGGTTCTCCAGCCTAATGGCCGAGTGCATACTTATTTTGTTTACCACCGTTTTACTTTTTGGTCTAGAAACTTAAATTTTGTTTAGATCGTGTGAACTAATTAGAACAACGACTTAAATGTTATGTAAACCAAATGTTCTAAACATGAATATACTTGTGCATGCAGGATAGTACTGAGTTGCATGTGCCCTTGCTGCATTTGTTGCGCCGTTGTTGCAAATCTTGCCGTATGCCTAGTGAAGCTTCCTGTAACTGTTGTATTATGGTTTATTGATTTGATACCTTGCTGATCTTTTTGTTTCATCTGTATTATTTTTCACTCAATAGATTAAGTTACTTCGTCTTTAGTAAAACTTGAAATATTTACATGTTATATATAGTCAATCACGAGAAGTGCCCAACATCGTTAGATGTGATGAAACCGATATGGAAATGATAAAGATACCTAACATATATGCGTAAACTAATGACTACTCCAATAATACTTTGCCATATCACCTATGCTTAGGCATGGGTTTAGACAATAGACATGCATTTTAGGGCATCACAAACATTTTCCAATTTGAAAAAATGTGTTAAAGTTTTAACTGATCTAACTATAGACCAAAATAGTTGTGACACTTGTCATATGCTAATAGACAAATAGGTGGGTCTCAATTGAAATATTGGAAGAAGAGTATTTCAAATAGTACTCCATAAATGGTCATTATTATAATTAAATATTAAATGTTAATTGTTGTGAAATTTCTTTCTATTTTATGTGCAAGATGCATGAACAAAGATATGAGATTAGCTAAGAAGGGGACCCTGCACCCCTCCAAATTGATACGTACATATCTTTAATTCGACACACACAATGGTCATGTCGACTGCGACAACTTGATAAATGTAATACTATTACAAAACAAAATCTGGTTTAGATGTTTTTTTAACATCAATCTTTAATATAATAAAAGAATTACATCATTTCGGAGTTTTTTTACGAAACAATCTTATGGGAAAAAAAATTGGACCAATAGAAGAGCTTTATTTTGCCACGTAGGAGAAATCGAGCAATATGATTGGCCAATAAAAAGTCAAAATTGAATTGATTTTGGTCAAACTTTAATAAATTTGGTGGAGAATTTGATTGAGGAAAAAATACATAAAAATATAGGTGTCTAATTTATTAAAATAAAAACTTAGAAAAAGAAGAAGTAATTAATAAAACTTTAGTGGTTGAATTTTAAATAATTATATGGAGTTAAGTGTAAAATTATAAGTCTACATATTTTTTTAATAACTTTAGATAATAAACAAATAACCCCTTACACTTTATACCCCTTACACTTTATAATATGAACTTTGTTTACAATTACATGAGTATTAATATTGGTTTGAGACTTCCATCCATTAAACTTACAAAATTTTATAAACGTACGAATTAGTTTAAATATACGTTAAATACTTTTAAAATAAATATTAGTTTTAAACTTTCAGCTATTAAAATATCTTTTTAATATGTACGTTAAATATAAGTAAGAACTCATGTTATCTTATTAAAAGTTTAATTTATACGTACACGGGTTTGAATATTAAATACAGTTAAATTATTATTAACGGTAATAGAAATATCAAATGGTAAGTACGAGTTACAGTGATATGAAAATAAATATACGCGATTGTACTTATACGACTCCTGTAATTATTATTTAAAGTTTATATATGGATATCCGGGAAAACATTTTTAAAAAACTTTACGGAGTATATTTTAACTTCATCAATGCTCATTATGTGCTACTAAACTCGCACATTTTGTACAACATGATATCAATAGTTAAAGTTAAACAACAACATCAACCTCAACATTAACATCTATGTCAGCTAAAATAAGTTAAATCTTTCGTCCAATAAAATTTTTACAAAATATTAATTGATATTAATACATAATGAAAAACTCATGCATACTTATTAGTTGTACTTATATCACAATTTTCACAGTTAAATTCCTATATGTCCATATAGTAAACAAAAATTTTAAAATAAATTTGATTTATGTGTAAACTCATGTGATCAAAGAACCTTTGACCCAATAACATTATGAGGAGACACGCTCAAAAATACAATACAAGGTCGATGTCACGATTATATTTATAATTTCTGCTAACTATTTTTCTTACTTTCGCACATGTTGATGCTCTAACTTTTTAAAATATATATAAAATTATCTGTTTTTAAACGATAATACTATATAATTAAATTTTTCTGGAAAAACCCCGTGCGTGCACGGGTATTATAACTAGTGGTGAAAAGGCAAGATAAAATAGGCTACAAACCGAAGAAAACCTACTTTTTCTTTTTGAAAGGCTGAAGCTGAAGAAAACATACTTGAGACAGAGAGAAGCGTGCGCTTACTGCAACACCATCCGTAGTGTTAATCAATTTCCAGATTTCTTTCGAGTTTAACTTTAACAACGCATACTATTTGCGGTTTCAGAAAAAAAAAATGCATACCCTGTAAGAGATTAATAAAGGGATAATGATTTTTAAATGTATCCAACTTGCCATGTTTTACTGAGTTCTGTATCGAACTTTTAATTTTGTTAAGTTGGGATCTCAACTTACTAATCTTTGCTATCTTGTGTACTCAATCCACATGGCAAGGATTTTAGCTGAGTTGGCAAGGTTGACGGCATTGACTCCGTTACATTATTAAAAAAAAAAACCCATTATTTTACCCCGTTTCCCGATTTTTCCTTTTTTTTTTTTATAATAATACTTTTGTTTTTTTATAATCCCAAACCACTCACTCTCTCACTCCAACCCTAAGCCTAAGAAATAAACAATCTCCACCTCTCTCTCACATATATCCGGTCGCCACTGTAGCGCCGTCGCAAACACTGCCGTACTCCACCTCCAGCAACACCGCAACCACCATCATCCTCGCCTTCATCTATCACCATCAAGCAAAACAAAATATATTCAACCTATAACCTACAACCCACGCCTCATTTTTCTCAGATCCATTCTTTTACCTCCTTTCCTTGATACATCGCTTTCTTCTCCAAACCTTGAGACCATCGCCCCTTATTTCTTTGTTTGATAATCCTGCCTCGTCAATCCCTTTCATCCACAAGTCAAACAAGAAAAAGAAACAAAAGATAATCGATCTATCACCATCATCTTGATGAAGGGAGATGATGGCTATGTTTCCTCAAAGAAGGTGGCACAATAACTGATTCAACAAAAGGAAGAGTCAAAGCTAACTATTTTTCCTTCTTTTTATACACCACCGATCAACAGGAGATGACACCACTTCATCTCAATCAAAAGAGTATTCTGGTGGTTCCTGCTTGGATTCGGGCTTGGTGGATTTTTGATAAGTCACGAATTTGATTGGGCTGAATATTTAGTTTGGACCGAGACCCCATCTAAGAATGGATGCGGAGTTGTTATGATTGGACTCAGATTTGTTTTGATTTGGTTTCGTATTCGTTGCTGTTCGAGATCCGTATTATTTGTGAGCCGTTTGGTTGTGAGCGATTTGGAGATTGGTTATATTTTGTTCTCAGTATTTGATACCATTTATTTTGAATCTTGTGAAAGAAAGAAAGATGAAGATGAAAGAATGAATGAAAAGGGGGAAAAATATTAATGTTATATAAAACGACAAAATAAGCCCAGGGATGCCAACGTGGATGCCGACGTGGATGCCAACGTGTTAAGCAAAAATGTAAAATACCTTAATCACCCCGTTAGTACACAACATAGCAAAGATTAGTAAGTTTAGACCATTACTTAGCAAAATTAAAAGTTTGATACACAACTCAGTAAAACGTGGCAAGTTTGATACGTTTAAAACTCATTATCCCATTAATAAATCCATCACTGGTATAGTGTGAAAGCCAATTAGGTTTCATTTTTCTACATCTTTAGTCATTCTGTAGTGTAAAAGAACCTCAATATACTCATATAAAATGTCGTTTCTTAAGTGTTTAAGATCAAAACAAACCGGATTTTAGAACACCATGTTATCCAGTTACTTATTTGAATAACCATTTAAGATATCGTTTTTTCATGCTTCTTTTTTACGAGTTATATAAATCGTTTTTTCATGTTGCTTTATCCAATAATTACTTATTTGAACGACTTTTAACTTGTATCACAGGCTGTAACATGTCTTAATAACACGAGTTGCTAAGTACGTGTTGATATATTTGGATGTCCCTTTTTTTAATCATGAGCTATCTATTTCATTTTTCATATCAAGTACAACATAATCAAAGTACTCCGTATTAAAGTTAGTGGTTGAGACTTGAGATAGGAAGACCAAAAGTGGATGTCCAAGTTCATGATCCCTCGAGTATAATTTTAATTATGCTAAAGCTTACTATAAGTAGATTTTATAGATAATTATTGGATAAGGATTGGGTATGAAGTATTTAATTAAGATACGTGTAGGGTCATTTTCACGTGAACACCATACTCTAAACCCTAGTTTAATATGATCACTTCTTTTTTCAAGAATAAAATGACTTTCCAAAACGATCTGGATTTCTTCTATTTTAAAAGTCTATAATGTATTAATGGACCTTAAAATCGATCATTAAAACTCGGTGGTCCAAAGTTTAATAAAATTAGATAACTGTAATTTTTAATGAGTGTAAAAAGTTGTTACAACAAAACAATTTAACATTGCATATTAACAAGAAAACGATAAGAAGTCAAACATCTTGAATTCTTGATGTTATGTCTCAGAACCTCCCTAGGAAAACATCATGAGGATGACTAGAAAATGATTCGAGAAAACTCATTGCGATGACACATTAGTAACTTGAACAAAGAAAACATTAACATTCATTTGTTAATTACAAAAAAACGATAACAAAGCTTTTAAGCCAAAAATGAAAGATAAATCATGTAACAAGTTTTTCTTAAAAGATGATTTAATCATATTTATGGTTTATGCAGTTATTTGCTCGTTAATCTTGACTTTCATCTTTTGTTGGGTTTAAAATTAAAATTTTGACGTCAACTACATAATAGTACAATATGCTCAGCAGCCATTGATACCATCGCCTTTGAAAGCTTGATAGTGATACCTTTAATTTGGGTTGACCTTGTTATAAATTTACAATAGTAGTGACAATTAACCATGTCGTGTGGTACGTAAAATTCACTTCGATTCATACATTATATTTTTAAAAATTAAAATTTGGACCAAGTAAATGTTATTTACTTGTTGTATACGATGCATGTCTATTAGTTACATAATTTTAAATGTCGTCTTGCAGGGTGGAACGAGAAATTTTTAGTTGAAAGTGCACACTTTGATAAATTTAAACTACACTATAAATTGGTAACCAACTAGGCTAGCTCAGTTGGTCACCAAGCTATGGTAACTTTCAGAAGTTATTTTTGGAGAGGTCTCATTTCCCGTGTTTGATAGGCAGAGAAATAGAATGGGCGAAGATATCCAAATTCTTAAGAGTTACTTTCTATGCGTTTTGATTTCCATCCGTTTATGAATGAAATTTGAACTCTTAAAAATTTCTACATCCTTATTTTATAAAAAGTAATAACAGCAAATTAAAAAGAGATTGTATAAGTAGACGAAGGCACATGCTTCCCACATTTAATTAACTCGATTCTTAAAGTTAAAAAAAAAAACAAAAAAAAAAAAAAAAAAAAAAAAAAACTGAGAAACCTAGCCCCAAAATATCGCTCATCTCAAGACATTGTCACATTTTTATTTTTCGGATGGTCGTATTTTCAAGCCCTTTTCAATCTCTCACAAAACTCACTGTCGTCACTTCCAATCTCTAATTAGCATTTATTCCATTATTTAGCTGGGATTAAAATTGCATATTTTCTTGCACCAACCATGCATGCATCCCCAAGGTTTTAGGTGTTAATTTGTTGAGTTTTGAGATTCATACTTCTTGTTCTTCGTTTATGCATATTAATGGAGTTGATCAAAAGTTATTTTATAAAAAGTAACAATTTGCTTTGAAAAGAGACCAAACATATAGCATATTTGTTTCTTCTCATTTTTCTCATTTAAATTATTTTTCTCATTTGATCATAACTCATGTAAACAATGATAAACTAAATATGTGTTAAAATTGGAACATATGTGTTAAATATGCCTTTCAAAAACAAACGAGGTTGGTCCCTTGATGCATTGGTAGAGTATCTTTTGTTTGTTATGGATCTTGATTGTAGCATTATATACTTGGATCAAAAATATGAGTGATCCAGCATTATATACTTGTAAAGTGCTAACAATGTGTTTTTACTATTTGTACAGTTGAGTGTCTCAATAAAAAATATGAATGTCCCAATCACCTCCCATTAGTAAATTATTTGCAATAAAATTGGTTCAACTAGGTTTTGATGCTTCAAATCTAACCCGAGTCAATCGTTGTTTCTTTTCTTTTTTCTTTTTTTTTTATTTCTCGAGTCAATTTCTCCGCGTTATCAAACAATGAAGTTAATTTATAATTTTCTACCAATTTCAATGCTTTATTTCATTTTTATGAATTTCTCTCTACCAAATGCGCCCTAAAATTAATTAGCATACAACTTGTTAGTTAATAAAACCATTTCACTATTTTATCCATAATCTAAAGCCTTAAAAATAATTGAAAACATGTCAATATTATACCATCTAACCAATATCTTTATTACAACGACCACTAAATTAAAATAATACTGTAACTTAAGTTTGATACAATGATACTCGTAATATCATGTTTCTTTTTATTACTATAAATTTTTTGCTTGTTTGAAATGCATGGACCAACAATTGAATTCCCGATGCACCGCCAATTGTCAAATTAGTAAACACCTAATTGTAACTTGTTTATTGTTTTTTTCTCTCTTTCTTTTGGCATAATTTCCATGGGGTTCCAAATATTTCAACTTGTAGGACCCAGCCCGCTTTCCATAAATAGAAACAACTCTCTCACACTCATAGCCACCATCAACTCACACACACACACTAGCACACCTTGTTATCTCTAAACAAAAACAATCATAAATCTCCAATCATGAACCATTCAACTTACCATAATCAAAAACCCTCCCAACGTAAACACACCTCCAAGAGACTAACTGAAGAACAAGTGAGATTGCTGGAGTCGAGTTTCGACTCTAGCAAAAAACTTGAGCCAGAGCTGAAACATCAGCTCTCGCGCCAACTTGGTATCCCTCCTAGACAAATAGCAATATGGTATCAAAACAAGCGGGCCCGTTGGAAGAACCAGAGTCTGGAGCATGACTATAACATGCTCCAGCTCCAATTGGAGGCCACGTTATTCGAAACTAGACAACTTCAAAAGGAAGTTGACCAGCTTCGAGCAGAACTCAATAAAGTTAAAGCAGAACAAGCAAGATACCATAAGTATTACAACAACAACAACAACAACAACCATAGGCCACTTATGGATTCTTCATTCTCAATATGTGGTGATCAAGAAGGTGGAAGTTCATCAAGAAGCTTAGAAGACGATATGAACAACAACATCTATTGCTTTGGGCAACAAGTTTTCGAAGTCGAGGAGATGTATGCAACTGCTTCTTTGATGGGTTCTGATCTTGGACTTTTCGCGTCACAAAAAAAGTTATTTTAGACATTGGCTGAAATATTGCATGAATAGTTGTATCATGTAAAAATTATCTTATCATTATATAAATTTTCTTTGAGTTATTACGTTAATGCTTGTTGACAAAATCACACAATGCAGATGTCCAAAATTTGAAATCATGTGTGTTGTGGTTCTTAACTGATCTTAAATTCTCATAGCTAGTTATATGAGAAAAATTTATTGTCGTACAGTTCAAACGTAAGCTAGACCTACTAATCGAACAATTAAATGGTCTTTATTGTTAGTGTTACTATTTTGTGGTCCAATGTTGGGTTATATTACTATGAGTTGAAAGCCATCGCCCATGGGACCAAAAGAATGCGACTCGATCGATCTTTCGTTTTTTAAAGTTCATGATGGTCAAATTTCTTATTTTTTTGTGCTTGTTAATTTGCATCTTTTTTTTTTTTTTTTTTTTTTTTTTTTTTTTTTTTTTTTTTTTTTTTTTTTTTTTTTTTATAAAAATCTTATCTTGATATCGAGGATACTTAGCTTTCTTTACTCTGTAGCTAGTCATGTCGCTATGCACAATCTTACTAACTTATTGATCAAGTTATTGTACGTGAATATATTGTAAAGAAATGCTAATGACATGACATTTGATGGCTACTTAAATCACCAAATACACGAAGTCAATGTTCATGCGTCATAGTTTGACTTCTCATTTTGGTGATGGGAAACATAAAAAAAAAATCTTGCTCCTTTGTACAAATAAGTTGGAACATCAAAAGCAATGGTATAACAACATATGAAATTTGTCCTAGTCTTCTAGTTTCCTATTGCTGTTTCGGACTTTTGGCTCCGTTCAAAAATTAGCAAACGCTAATGCACGCATTCGATAAGTAGTTTGATATAAATCGAGACTTCACGATGTTCAGCATTTATATTCTTAAAGAGCACAATGACATTAGTTTGTTGCATGCAGGAACGTAATTAATCAAGGTCGTCTCGAGGGTTAACGGACACCTATAATTTTATGTTGTGTTGTTAATTTTTGTAAAATATCTTGATTCTTTTCAATACGTTGAATTTGAAAAAAGTTGTGTTTCTTGTCTTTTTTGAAATTTCTAAGCAAGTGATCACTTTTTGGTTTGGTTTTGTTCTTGATTACATACACGTCTACAATGAAACAAATATAACTTGTTTGGTTACAATAGATAAATTGATTTATATTCACAACTAGCATTAAAAAATTAATTTATGGACTGTTTTTGGCGTTTAGACTCAATCATGCAAAAATAAATAACCTATCTCCCATCCTCCAAACTAAAGTCAAACGTTCTTTAATTACGAAATATTAGTATTTTAATGGCATTTTTAACTGTCGCATTTAATTGATGACCTTCTGATATCGCAATAAATTAATGAAGACTTACTTACTTTTTTATCTTGTTTAATATGTTAAGAGTAAATTGCAAAAATCGTCCCTAAAGTTTGGCCAATTTGCATGTTTCGTCTCAGAACTGTCGAAACTGCAAAAACGGTCCCTGTGGCAAAATTTTGGGGCAAATATCGTCCCTGACCAACATCAAATGACTAAAATACCCCTGTCCAAACTTTAGGGACGATTTTTGCAATTTACTCTTTTAAATCTCTTTTTAGTTTTTTTACACAAATGGTCCTTGTGTTGCGTCAAGTTTTACAGTTAGTCCCTAATTTGGATGGGCAGTTAGTTTATCCGTTAAGTTATTTGCACAGTTAGTCCTCAGTTAATATTTTTTGCAAAGTTAGTCCTCATTTTCTAAAAAAGTCCTCATTTTTTGCACCGTTAGTCCATCCGTTAATATTTTGCACCGTTGTCAATCTGTTAATTTTTTTTACGTTCTCGTCCGTTTTTTTAACGTTTTCGTCTGTTTTTTTTTTTTTACGTTTTTGTCAATTTTTTTACGTTTTCGTCTATTTTTTTACGTTCTCATTTGTTTTTTTAACGTTTTCGTTTTTTTTTTTTTTACGTTTTTGTCAATTTTTTTACGTTTTCGTCTATTTTTTTACATTTTTGTCCGTTTTTTACGTTTTCGTCTGTTTTCTTTTTTTTTTTTATCCGTTTTCGCCATTTTTTTACGTTTTCGCCCTTTTTTGTGATTAGGTAAGTATACTAGAAGAAAACTTGATATTTGAAAAAAAAAAAAAAAAAAAAAAAGTTTTTGTATCGATTTTAAGTCACGATTTTGACCCCTTTCTGGTCCGAATCATCAAAAATGTAAAACACGAAAGTTGTCCGGAATGATGTTTTACATCAAGTTAAAATCTCGCTAGTCTTTATGTAAAATATCATTACGGACAACTTTCGTGTTTTACACTTTTGATGATTCGGACCAAAAAAGGGTCAAAATCGTGACTTAAAATCGATACAGAAACTTTTTTTAATCAAATGTCAAGTTTTCTTCTAGTATACTTACCTAATCACAAAAAAGGGCGAAAACGGATAAAAAAAACATAAGAAAACAGACGAAAACGTAAAAAAGCGGACGAAAACGTAAAAAATAGACGAAAATGTTTAAAAAACGGACGAGAACGTAAAAAATGGACGAAAACGGAAAAAGATTGACAACGGTGCAAAATATTCACGGATGGACTAACGGTGCAAAAAATGAGGACTTTTTTAGAAAATGAGGACTAACTTTGCAAAATATATTAACTGAGGACTAACTGTGCAAATAACTTAACGGATAAACTAACTGCCCATCCAAATTAGGGACTACCTGTAAAACTTGATGCAACACAGGGACCATTTGTGTAAAAAACTAAAAAGATATTTAGAAGAGTAAATTGCAAAAATCGTCCCTAAAGTTTGGACAGGGGTATTTTAGTCATTTGATGTTGGTCGGGGACGATATTTGCCCCAAAGGTTTGCCACAGGGACGGTTTTTGCAGTTTCGACAGTTCTTGAACGAAACATGCAAATTGGCCAAACTTTAGGGACGATTTTTGCAATTTACTCATATGTCAATAAACAATATACCTTTCTTCAAAAAAATAAATACAGTAAATAAATAAACAATATACCTCATATATTTGGATTTAAAAAGAGGAGAACGCAAATAAGCAATAAGTTATGTCGCTGGGTTTTTTTAGATTGCAAAACTAATTTCTTATAACACAATATTTGTGGATTTAGACATTATAACATTACTTGCATAACTCGTTGGACTCTGTTGAGAAACTTCACTGCCTCAAGTGCAAGAAAACCAAAAGTATCAAATGTGAAAGAAATAAAAGCATGTTGATTTTTAATGCATGCTATCTCGTGTTTTGTCACTTTGTACAAGGCGGCTTTCAAAGCAGGATGTCCCATTGTAAAACTCTGGCTACTCAAACCCACGAGAGGAGAAACCTTGGTTACACATATTTCCCTCCAACTCATCCAAAAACCAAAACGTCTGCCGGTCTGAGTGTAGATCTTCCATCCAATGCGTCAGTCAAAAAGTTTACAGGTGCTTCTTTTTTGGCGGAGATCCCGGCACGCCTACATACGTCAAAAAGGACATCCGTAATCATATCGTGTATATACTTAAAGCCTAGGAACTCTTTACAATGAACCGTATGTTCCCCAAAAGAATCCAAACATGCCCTGCGATAAACTGGGCATATCTCATCAACTGAAAATAAAGAAATCATGAGGTGATACTTAAGGATAATATGATATCAACCTTTCTCATACATCGTGAAAGATAATATTAAGACCAATAACTCGTAGAAGACGATATTGAGAGTTACTCCCTCCGTCCCAATTTATTTGTCCACTTTTGACTTTTGAAGTCTTTCATTCTCAACTTTGACCTTAAATTGTGTTGTTTGTCTTATATAATACTTGATGGAAGTTATACCTAATGAAAATACGTTTAAAACTCAATCAATTCATATATTTTGCATCAAGTATTATACAACACAAAAAAGAATATTTGAGGTCAAAGTTGTAAAAGAAAGACTTCAAAAGTCAAAAGTGGACAAATAAATTAGGACCGAGGGAGTACTTTAATAGTTTTTGAAAGATAAATGTTAAATAAAAGCTTATGTAACGAAGAGTTAGGATCAAATGAGAAGAAAAACTAAAATGAGAAGGATGAGAAGAAACCACAACCACACATTTGAGATGCACCTACAAAAATAGATGTATCTCCCTTTAAATTTCTCCCTCTTATTTGAATTGTGTGGTTGGAAACTTTTCTCACTCTTCTCATTTTATTTTTTCTTCTTACTAGATTCATTCCCATGTAACGAAACCCAAAAATCTAGGTAAATGCACAATAAATTTTGTTTTGACTTTTGACTCCAATTTTGTTTCTTTTAATCTTATTTTGGACTTCTGTGGGCCTGTGTGCGGTTCTAGCGGACAAGAGTGCAATCCTTTTCGATATATTCGCACACCACTCCTTCCATTTTTAGATTGAGTGTAAAGGTAATTTTCTTATTGGTTTTTTTAACATGTGCTCTTAGTCACATGATAAAAAATAGGACCATGTGTTCTTTTTACTCAATGATTCATAAAAATGACATACAAAATTATATTTTTATTTGAAAAATGACAAGAATCTACAAAAAAGGACATAAGAACCCACCTCTTATCATGTGCCTAAGGGCACAAGTTAGAAAATCCCTTTTCTTATAGCATCCACAATTCAAAAATTTTAATGACTTTTTTATTTAATGCATATCATATTTAATGAATAAAACTTTGAAGAAATACTTGAAGTTTATCAAATCTTTTTAAAAAGCTTTCAACGCAAATTCGCAATGCAAAAAACCTTTCTAAAAGACTTCTTAAAATAGTAAAAAGATATTGTTAGTTTATACATTAGAGATGCTCTTAAACACAAATATTCACAAAAATCAATATCACACACAAGAAACACACAAGTCAGTCGACTGATAAACCAACATCTCCTTTTCTCTCACCACCAAAGACGCATGAGTGAGAATTGGTTTTCTAAGATAGACCCGTGTGTGGGAGGAAAGGAAGCGTCCTAAGCCTAGATATCACACTTTAGCCTTTAAGCTTCGTTTTATGATGCTTGTATTATTCGTAAAAGTCGCCAAAAAGCTTAATATTTACTAACGATGTTAAATCGACTATGGAGTTACTCGACAACACTTTATGTGTGAAGATCTATACAGCCAACTCCATACCGGACTATATTACTTTGTCGTTGTTTAGCTCAAGTTACTAGCTTTAATTTGTTAACTTGTTTTCATAATGGCTTAGTCTCTCATTCGCTTTTTAGCAGTTTTTTGAGAATTCGATACGTAAATTCTATTTAGGGAGTAAAGCACACAAATAACCATGTATGTTGATTGCCCTTGAAGTATTGACATAAATGTCTAGTTCATTGATCAAAACTTGAAGAAATAGATCATAGATTGAATTTTAACTATGATAAGAGGTCACTGAGATATGTGGTTATTATATGAGGCTAAACCTTTTAGAAATGATTAATCGGCACCTAAAATGAACGCTAGTCCGAGTTTCCCAAGGATCTAACTTTTTGGAAATATATGTGATGTTAATTTAAAACAATTAAGGACTAGAACATCTATAACTATAATTGCTCTTGTTAATGTGAAGTTGAATAAACCTGTATGTAGACGACAAAAAATAACGTACATTTTGTAACTTGCTTGACTTTGTAACAAGTTGAAAGTGATAGCAGGTGGTCATGGTTCAAGTTTTGCAAGCCAACTTGGTCACTGGTCATGGCCATCGGTGGCATTCAACATCCAATCTTTTGAATTTCTCTTGTCAAAAAGATGTTATAAATAGTTTTGTTCTCATCTGATAGGACAACAATATATATCTAAGTATCTAACATGTTTTTATCATTCACAAAGACAGATATATAGTAAAAACTAAAAAGTACTCCGTAGTTTTTTGACGAGTCAAACACAACTCTATTAATACTATTAAAGTTTTGGTTATATTTGTCCTTCACATGTTATACATGAACATGGCTAAAGAAAAACATAAAATCTCTCCAATGAGAAAGTATTTTAAAATATATTCCAACTTGTAAAGATATTAATGAAGTATAAATTTTTAGAATGCATAATAAAATTTAAACAAAAATATAGAAAAATAAAAGGAAAAAAAAAAAGAAAAGAAAAGAAAAGAAAAGATTATAACTCATATCGAGAGCTCATGAAATTCTTTGTTTATTTGTAACTTTATTGTGTTCATCTTGTTCATTTTTTTGAATATTAACAGATTTTTATGATACATCTACTTCACTATGATTGTCTTTGAACCAAATTATTGCTGGAATATTGTCATGAAGATTTATATGAATATAAATATGTGATGTTTTTCTGATTGTTGCAAAATATTACGTACCTATAAAATTAAAGGTTTAATAAGACTTAAAGCATGCTTGGTAGGGGTTATGGGGGTAAGGAATGAGAAAGATAATGAAAAATGTGTTTGATAGAGTATAATGCAATGACTCATTACTCAATAGTGGGTATTGGACCATTACCCAATAAATTGGGGGGAATGCTTTTCTTTCCCTTTTCCCTTTCCCCACCATTATCGTTGTTTTTCCCTTTCTCTTTTCCGAGGTTGAACCAATCACACCCTCACTTATCGTGGTTAATTAGCAGTTGGGCATGATTAAGTTAACAAGTAACTAAGCATTTAATTGTATTGGACTGGACAAAAGCCGAAAACCCCTTTTACGAGCCCATAATCAGCCGAACACCCTAAGGGGTATTTGGGTTGATTTTGTGACTTAGCTTGGATGATAAGTTATCTTAAGGAATAAGATAAATTATAAGTTTATTTAAACCATAAAAAAAACGACGTCGTATGCTACTGTAGCTATGTTGATCCCAGTTGAGCAAACGATCTAGTATAGAAGCTGACTTGAATTATAACTTAAACAACACGCGGAATATATTGTTTAACTTAAGATGAACACAAGAACAATTTACTTCACACTTAAACACTTCAATATATTGAATACGAGCAATCTTACAATGCTAGGGTTTTACAACCTTGAAGTGAATCGACTTTTCTAATACACGTACATTCTCTAACCCTAGGGATCTCCTTTTATAGACAAGGAACCCTACACGGTTTACAATGACTTCTTACACAAACAAACGATATTCTAAACCTATAGAATATTTAATACAATCATTACTATAAATACACGACTCATTACTATAATAAACTCTGAGCAGCAGAGTCTTCCAATATAAGCAGCAGAGTCATCTTTCCAGCAGCAGAGTCAGACAGCAGCAGATTGATTTTATTCAGAAGCAGAGTTCCTAAAACCCAACAATCCTCCCCTAAACTTGATATTTACCTCCTAAATCATCAAGTTTCTTTTAAGCACAAACAAACACCAAGAGGATGCTTCCAAACACTTACTCCTTAACTTCACCACTATCAACAAGTATCTTCTCATATTTGGTGACTAAGTTATAAGTTTGTTCATCAAATTCATACTGCAAGTGAAGCATTTTAGGCTTCAACATCTGAAAAATGATTGTTGTATGATTGTTAAGCACTGGATAATTCTTCTCAGCAAGCATGAATATGACTGTCCCTCCAACTGTCAAAGAATGAACACCACAAGACTGATAAAAATACCATTTGTGAACTTTTCCAGACTTGAGTGCTCTCCATTCCAAGTCACCATCAAAAGGTTCAAACATAACCTTCAACCTGCTATAGATGATTCTCTCATGAACTTCTTCTGGTAAGACTTCCCCATATTTTTCTTTATAAAGCCTCCACAGATCACATACATCACTTCTATCCATATGATACAGCATGTGTTCAAATGATAGAAAGTGAGTCCATGTACCATTAGTTCTTTCAACAGCCCACATAATTCTTTTCTTGCTTCCATAATCCCTGAGTCCCACTATGTATGACACAATCGGATGTTTAACATCTAGAGGTGTAGGATTTAAGAGATCTGGTTCTTTCTGTGGTGAAAGAAAAGTGAGAGTCATCACTCTTTGCCTATCTGCCTTATCTCCAGTACTTTCTCCCTTATTCAATCCAGAACCACCAGCATCATCAACCTTTCTCTTTTTCCTAGCAAATGTTTTCTGAACAATTCCTCTCTTCTTGTTTTCATCAGAGAGAACAGGTTTGATGTTAGCTGTATTCTCCTCTTGCTCTGCATCTTTAGGCTCAGTAGCATTCTCAGCCTCTTTAATCTTCTCAGGCTCACCAGTAGACTTATCACCTCTGAGCTTTCTGTTCATTTTAGCTATAATCTCTTCATCTTCTTTAGAACCCATAGCAATAAACCTATCACATTCAGTTCTAGCATGTTGATACATTTCAAAAATCTCAGAGTCTTTCTTTTCCCTTAGAACAGCAATTTTCCATTTCTTAACTTTGTTAAGATATTTCTCCTGATTTCTTCTTTGCTGTAGAGGTGTTGGCCCTTTGAGAATCTTTTTCTTATTTCTAGCAGCAGCAACTTCCTTCTTCTTCTTAGCAGTAACTGTGTTTAACCAAGCCTTGACATCAAATGTAGGAACTTCTTGTTCCTCAATCTTCACAAGTTTACAAAACTCAATATCAACTTAAGTCTTAACCAGCTCATCCTCCCATGCTTCATAAGCCTTAAAATCATTTGCAACTTTTTCAGCTTGAAGTCTTTCTGCTTCCTCAAGCTCTAAGTATTCTTGTTGTTGAAGTTTTAAAGCTTCATCTCAATCAAGTTTCTCAAGCTTGTCCTTAGGCCAAAATTCAGGTGGAATATGAGATAAATCTACTTCATCATCACTTGAATCAACCTCAGGTTGCTCTTCCATCTTTCCTTTACCTTTGTCAGATGCTGAAGCAATAACCTTTGCTTTCTTGACAGGAACAGAAGTCTCTCTGATAGATACCCCTTTTGTTGGCAACTTAGAGACATGAATTGGTTGTGAGAATGATGTTGGTTGTGTTGTTTGAATCTGTTTAGGTGGTGGTGGTTGTTGTTGAGATTGTTGTTGTTAGTCTGTTTGTTTTGCTAATTCAACCATTGCCTCATCAGCAGCTTTGTCACTATCCAGCAGCAGATCCCTGTGCATCTGCAGAGTCTCCTTTTGCACTAGCAGGAGGATCAGCAATAGTTCTTACAGCAGTAGTCTCTTGAGCAACAGAGTGTCCAGCAACAGAATCTTCATTAACCACAGACTGATCAGCAACACTTGGAGTAGCAGATTCTGGAGCAGCAGAGTTATGAGCAGCAGAGTTGTCTGGAGCAGCAGAGTTATCTGGTGCAACAGAGTTATTCAAATCTTCTCCTAACTCCTTTATAGCCTCAGTCATCACCTCTGAAGCCTTCACAAGTTGTTCAGGTTCCAGAGTTTTAAGCTTATCCATCAACTCTTCTTTTTCCACAAGCTTTTCCAAAACAGCTTCATGCCCTTCTTTATCAGCAACTACATACTTTGCAGCATCATCACCATCTCCACTATCAACCTCCATATCATCTCCCAATACCAAACCA
>LBNU01023270.1:28985-49711 GCA_014162995.1 Artemisia annua
AGTATTTCAATGCGCTAGAGTTGTAATCGGTGAGCTTAGATTTACTTGTGACGTATCGTCATAGTAGTGAGGTAGGAGTGCTTATAAGATGATTAGGGAATTTGAACGCACTCCCTATGACTTGTTAGAATACACCCGTCCATCCCACGCAAACTCAACATCTAATTACATGGTAAAAATAGTAGGGAGTTAATGAAATCTAAGTAAACAACTACTGTTCCCCACATTGTTTTTCAAAATTTAAATTAATTGCATAAGTAGATATAACTTGGTTAGTTGACTAGCAACTACATTCCGGCCCACTCTTCAAAAATGGCGAGATTTTATCTCTTAAAACACATAAAAATACAAAAATAATCATCCTCCACCCCTTAGACCTTAATTAGAGTGTCTTTAACCTAATGGAACACTATTCCCTGTGGAACGAGAACGATCATCCCCGGTATTGCCAGACTAACTATACTAACATCGTCAGGTACACTGCCTGGTGGGATGTAAGCTTCTCCGGAGGATCCTCGAGAGGTAAAACGAGTGCGTAAGCTATCCCTACGCCTCAATGATGATGAAAACCTTGTGTCAATAACATAGTTGTTTATTCTAATTCCGCTGCATTGTCTATGTTATTGTTAACCCTAGATGCTCAAAACTACCACATTTATAACATGCCTTCTTGTTCAATTGAAAATCATTACCTAATTTATGAGAAACTAGGTTATTGAAATTCCTCTGATTACCCCTAGGCTTGTCAGTAAACCTCTTCATGTGATGTCTAGGTACCTTATTATATTCAACCACTTTTCTAGACATATTATTACCTAGCACAGGTTTCAGAAACCTATCCTGTTTAACTCTAGCCTCATTAACTTTAGGAATTTCTTCCTTTTTAACATTTTTTGTTGGCTCAGTCTGTTCATCCTCACTATTTGAAACCCAATCTTCAATGATGGGTGCATCAGACCACTTATTATTTTCAACCCTAGTTGTTTGAATAGACACATTACTGATTTCTTCACTAGGTTTGATATCTTCTGGTTTACTCATGAAGGATAGCTCCTTTCCTGGTGGTGCAAAAGCACTTTTCATTGGAGGAGCTACTTCAGTGTACCCTATGCCACTACCTCTTCTCATTAATTGACACTGAATAGTATTATCTATGGCAGTTGAGGCAAACTTTTGTTTTTCCACTCTTACAATACGATTCTCTTTATCTGCAAGAGCCTCATCTATAGCTTGTTCTGCTTCTGTTAATTTTCTTTTAATTGTTTCAATCTTAGCATTTTTAACAAAAAGCTCACCATCTTGTACATTAATTCTATTAACATATTCCAATTCCATATCTTTAAGATATTCTAGTCTCCTTTCAACATTTTGAATTCCTACTTTATAACTTAAGTTATCAAGTTTTAGGGACTCAACTTCTTGCCTAAGACTATCATTCCTAGTTTTAAGTTCTTCTATAGTGTCAGCACAAGATTTAAAAGAACAAGTAGAATCATTTGACTCATTGGATACCTCAGAGTCAGTACCAGATGATGAAGAAGCATAGGCCATAAGAGCAAAGTTATGCCCTGTAGTCTTCACTTCAGCAATGAAACCTTGTTGTGGTTCTTCTCCAGCCATGTCACTCCAGTCATAGTCACCTAACCCATCACAAGACACCAAAGCAGTAGAAGGTTTTGACTTAGGTTCAGTCTTCTTGGGAATTTCTACTATCTTCTTTGGAGCTCTACATTCCCTGGCAAAGTGCCCCTTCCTAATACAGTTGTAGCACTCCATCAAGGATTTGTCAAATCCCATGTTACCCTGAGGCTTATACTTAAGCTGTTTTCCAGTTCTCTTCAAGAACCTTCTTGCTCTTAAGGTTAACATAGCCATCTGCCACTTCAAATCAATCTCTTCAAGAGCATCAGGATCAATATGATCAGCATCCTGATTTAAAACTTGAGTACCTGTAGTAAGATCAGCCAAGAATGCACAGATAGCAGCATCACTCATGTTATCACTGTTGTTAGAACCAGCATCAGAGTTGCTAGTGCTAGCAACAGATACACCATAAGCAGCAGAGTGAGTATCTGAAGTGTTAGAGGTTTTAGATGACACAAAAGCTATATTTTGAGCTGCAGTAGATGAAGTAGATGAAAGTGATGAGTGGCTCATCTCAGTTTCATATACTTTTAAGTTGTTGTATAGATTATCCAAGCTCATTGTGTCAAAATCATCTTTGTTTCTCCACACAACAGCATGCATTCTCCATTCTAGAGAAAGACTTCTGAGAAACTTGAGATTGATATCTTCAACAGGAACTGAGTAACCTACAAGCTTTAAATGGCTTATAAGTTTTTGAAGCTTGTTATACGTACCATCAAGATTCTCTCCACTTAAAGCAGTGAAGTTTTCAAATTGATGCTTTAAGACATTCTTTCTTGACTTTCGGGTAGCATCATTGCCACCAAACCTTGTCTCAACAGCATCCATAAGAGTCTTAGCAGTTTCACAGCTTTCAAAATCAACTTGAAACTCATTAGGTATTCCCATTAAAAGAATACTATGAGTCTTGATCTCCAGCTTTCTTAGATCTTCATCTTCCTTGCCTTTGATGAGTAACTCCTTCCCATCGACAACCTTAGGAAACCGGTCACCCTGCAGCACGACATTCCACATCTTGTAGTTAATCATGCGCATATATTGCCTGATGCGCATCTTCCAAAGCTCATATTCTCCTTGCTTGAGCATTGGTATTTTGGATGCAGTAACCATATGTGTGTCATCACCCATGGCTTCAGTTGTTGTAATGAACAGAACTTACGAGTACTTGAGTTCTTCTTGATCACAGCTTCTAGATCACAAGCTCTGATACCACTTTTTGATCCCAGTTGAGCAAACGATCTAGTATAGAAGCTGACTTGAATTATAACTTAAACAACACGTGGAATATATTGTTTAACTTAAGATGAACACAAGAACAATTTACTTCACACTTAAACACTTCAATATTTTGAATACGAGCAATCTTACAATGCTAGGGTTTTACAACCTTGAAGTGAATCGACTTTTATAATACACTTACACCTTTTATAGACAAGGAACCCTACACGGTTTACAATGACTTCTTACACAAACAAATGATATTCTAAACCTATAGAATATTTAATACAATCATTACTATAAATACACGACTCATTACTAAAATAAAATCTGAGCAGCAGAGTCTTCCAATATAAGCAGCAGAGTCATCTTTCCAGCAGCAGAGTTAGACAGCAGCAGATTGACTTTATTTAGAAGCAGAGTTCCTAAAACCCAACAATTTACACTTAAACTCTCATACCGATCACTTATTTACACGCCGGATGTGGTTCGCAGGGTCCAACCCCTGCACAATCACTTAACGTAGTGTTTTAGTATTTCTTATTTTAGGTTTTCTCCAAGCTTGGCGTAATCACAACACCCCTCATTTCCTTTGATCCCCATCGAAGGCCTGGTAGTGCAAATTATTGTACAATCAGTGGCGCCATCCGTGGGACACGCTACAATTAGTCCCGTTATTTCCAAGTAAAATAACCAAGTCAAATACACTCGCTATTATTCCGGCATGAATCCAGAAAGAGAGGTTACACCCCCACCGGGTTTCTCGTCTTTAACCCCTTTACCCGTAACTGACACCAACAACCTTCCGCCAATCACGGCCTCCACCTTTACCACACGATCTCACCCTGAAATAACACCCAACCACCACGCATCAACATCAGCTAATCCAGAGCCCATCATTAGCCGCGCCTTTGTCGATGCTAATTACGAAGAGCTAGAGTCCTTGTTAAGGGCTCGAAGGAGGCAAGTTAGAAACACGGAGATGCGAAGGGAGTTGGAATACTCCAGCGATGAATATGACGAGGAGATCGAGATGGAACCGAGGCCTTCGGTCCCTAGGGATCATCACCCCATCCTGCGTATTGGGTCTCCTGCGGGTCGAAGGGCTGGAGGAAGGAATGTAGGCTTTGAGGGAGTCCCCGAAAGAACTCCCACTAGGAGGGAAGGAACTGTTGCCGAGGGCTCTAATGGGAGGAGCCAGCAGAGGGAAATCACGGAGGTAAATCTACCTCCACTACTAGCAGCACATCTGGGGAGAACCGAAGGAGGAATTCCGCTGCAGCCCTCCCATGCATCTGGTGTGGGAGGTAACCCAGGTTCAGTCAACACAGGAGGAAGTCTCCCTCCCGTTGGTCTATATCCCCAGTTTCCAGCTCAAAGTTATCCTCCAAACCTTTATCCCTCCATGAATGGGCAACCTGGAAATCAGTATCCCTCACAAACTGCCGTACCCTATAACCATCCCCTGATATACCCTCCGTATACCATGTATAATGGTTATCCTCCGAATGCGAGTACACCCTATCCTTTTTACACTAACCAACCCTCTTCAGGGGTACCCCCTCCTTGTAATCCATACCATAATGTTCCCGCGAACATACCACCTTACACCCACTCATACGTAGAGCCCGCAGGCCCTACGACACCCTTTGTAAGATGGATCGAAGACTATCCCTTGCCGGATGGTTTAAAGATGCCTTCACATATAGGTACTTACGATGGAAAGGGGGATCCAGATAATTTCCTGCATTTGTTTGAAGGAGCCATAAGGATGCAGAAATGGGTCATGCCCGTAGCCTGTCATATGTTTACGTATACCCTCCGAGATTCCGCACGTATTTGGTGGAATGGGCAAAAACCGGGAAGTATCATCAACCTTGATGATTTGAAGGCTAAGTTTCGATCTCACTTCAGCCAACAGAAGAAGTTTACAAGAACACACCTCACGGTGCACAACATTAAACAGAAGGAGAACGAAAGCACAAGAAATTTCGTTACTAGGTACACCGACGAAACTCTGCAGATCCTAGGCTTACACGAAGAACAACGCATCTCTGGCTTCGTTCATGGCCTACGCAACCGGAATCTTGTAGAATTCTTATCCACGGACCTTCCGGCAACCTACAAAGGCCTGATGGAAAAAACATACATGTGGATAGAGGCCAAAGAGGTATCTACCAATGGAGCTCCGGTGGAGAACAATAAGGGAGCGAAGCAGCCTTCGTGGGAAGGACAGAAGAACAAACACAAAAGCCATAATAGGTTTACTCCCTACAACAAAGGTCCAAACCACGGCTTATTGGGGAACCTCACGAAGTCTCCGAGAGAGATTTTAGCGACAGAGAAAGCTGCCAAAGCCTTCAAACCACCCCCTCGCATGGTGGGAAAAAGCAAGAACCGAGATACTACTAAGTATTGTCACTTCCATGAAGACTTTGGTCATGAAACAAACAGTTGTCGAGAGCTAAAAAAGCAGATAGAAGAGGCAGTAAGATCCGGGCAATTAACACATCTTGTAAAAGGGATAGGAAAGGGCAAAGAGAAAGTCACTGATACACAACTGGGAAAGGATAATACACCTCAGGAAGCTCCCATCCTAATGGTTCGATGGGACTCCTCCCAATTGAAAAGAAAGGCCTCCGAAAGGGAAAACTACGATGCAGGAGAAATAACATTTCCGTCCGAAGCCGGAGAATTCCCTTCAAAGGATCCAGTGATCATTAAGGTCGTAGTCTCGAATGTGGAGGTTAACAAAGTTTATATGGACTGTGGAAGTTCTTGCGAGGTAATCTACGAACATTGCTTTAGGAAACTCAGCCTTACGGTCAGATCTAAACGAGTAGAGTCAAGAATGCCTCTGGTAGGTTTCTCTGGGGAACGATCGTGGCCTTTGGGAGAAATACCCCTGGAGGTAACACTTGGAAGTGGAAAGTTTGCGAGGACCGAGATCCTCAACTTTGTCATTGTAAGATCCAAGTCACCCTACAACATGTTAATCAGACGAACTGCCATGCAAAAGATGGGCATTGTAGTCTCCGCGGTGCAAGCAACAGTGAAATTCCAAACCGCGAACGGTGTCAGAACTATATTCTCCAGTTATCACGAAGGGAAGCGCCAGGAAGTCCAAAAGGTTAAGAAAGAAAGTAATTGAAAGCGTACGATGGATATCAGAGAAGGCTCCGTCTCCGAGGAGCATGAGGCACTACACGAATCTCACTCAGTACGAAAAGTGGAAATGGGGAAACAACTCCCCACCTCCATCAGAGAAGGACTGGGAAAACTGCTCGAAGCCTATGGAGATGTGTTCTTAGGAGAATATTCAGACATAACAGGGGTTCCGAGGTTACTTAGAATCGGCGCCAGGTCTTTTAACACGGAACACAGACTCAATGAATCCAAACACATCAAACCGGTTAAGCAGANAATCTCACTCAGTACGAAAAGTGGAAATGGGGAAACAACTCCCCACCTCCATCAGAGAAGGACTGGGAAAACTGCTCGAAGCCTATGGAGATGTGTTCTTAGGAGAATATTCAGACATAACAGGGGTTCCGAGGTTACTTAGAATCGGCGCCAGGTCTTTTAACACGGAACACAGACTCAATGAATCCAAACACATCAAACCGGTTAAGCAGAAGCCCCATTAGGTGACACTTGCACGAAGCGCAGCAATTAAGGAAGAAGTGGACAAACTCACAGCGGCAGGAATACTCCGAAGGGTAGAAAACCCGAGGTGGGTTACTAATCTAATTGCAGCCCAACGGAGAAGTGGAGAATGGATAATACAGGTTAATTTTGAAGACATTAACAAAGCTTGACAAAAAGAAAACTATTTATCTGCAGAAGAACAACAATCATTGCTGGGAGTTTGTTGGGAATGCTTCCTTAGTACGAATATGGGATGCCATCAGATACAGATGGCGGAAGAAGACGAAGAAAAAACAACCTTTCATGTAGGCAGAAGCTCCTACTGCTTCAAACGAATGCCCTCCGGTTTGCAGAATACCGAAGCCACTTACAATAGGCTGATTCGAAGGGTCTTTGAAAAACAGATAGGGAGGAACCTGAGAATTTGTGAAGGATACTTAGTCACGCAAAGCAAGACAAAAAGATCTCCTCCAGGATGTTGAAGAAACCTCGCACAGCTAAGAAAGATCAACCTAAAGCTAAATCCCATGATGTGCTCCTTCGGTATTAAAAAAGAAGGATCAAACGAACGCCCGTTCGTGAAGCAAAGGATCCAGACCAGTACAAACAATGAAGAAACCTGCCCAGAAATGCAAACCCGAAAAACGCAAGGGAGGATTCAAAATCTAAAAGAAAAGTTGGAAACACTGAAGGCGTTTTTATCGAAGGGCGTCAACAGGTCTTCATCTCTTTACAAAGTCCGCAACGAAATCATCAACAACATATCCTATCAATGGAACAAGGAAGCCGAAACATCCTTCCAAAGATGGAAGAATTGCATGGAGACCTTGCCAACGGTTGTACCCCAACCAGAGGAGAAGTGTTGTTCTTGCACATAGCAGCTTCCCCTGACAAAATCGGTCCAATGCTTTTCGTAGAGCAAAAACGCATACATATACCAATATATTTCATCAGCAGGACTCTACCAGATGTGGAACAAAGCTACGCAACATCTG
This sequence comes from Artemisia annua, assembly GCA_014162995.1. Taxonomy (NCBI): domain Eukaryota; kingdom Viridiplantae; phylum Streptophyta; class Magnoliopsida; order Asterales; family Asteraceae; genus Artemisia; species Artemisia annua. Next base: position 36,494 of record LBNU01023270.1, read on the forward strand.
AAAAGCTAATCCTAGCTTTGATTCATGCCACAAGGCGTCTCCGAAGGTATTTCAAGGATCACCCCATCAGAGTACTTTCGGATAAGCCATTCGAAAGGGCATTCCTGAGCCCTGATGGAACACAGAGAGTGGTCAAATGGGCTAAAGAACTGGAGGAATATGACATAGAGTATGGAGAAAATGATCCTTTCGAACGACAAAGCCATGAGCCAGCCGAAACATGCGAATCGAGTGTGTCCTCCAACAAAAAAGTTTTCCAAGCTAAACGAAAGTAAAAACCTCACATAGGTGATTTAAAGACACGTTTGGTCCAGCACAATCAGAAAAAAGAAGAATGTCTCGAATCCGGAGCGGAGCAGCAGGCTTCGACAAAGTAACAAACCTTTTACACTCCGAACCACAAGCTTCATAGTATGATGCCCGTTTAATTGCAAGCATAATAAACAAGGGAGTTTTCTGGAACACACTTCGAGGAAGAATATGCAGACTAAGTCCAAATTAAAAGTAGCAAGGTTTACGCATCAGCAACCCTCCCTCAGTATACGAATGACTTGCCATACCCTTCGTAAGTCCTACGTACAAGACTTGCGCTTTTTTCTTATTATGTACCAAACTCTTCTCTTTCGGAAAAAAACATTAATGGTAGGTGTCTTAGTGTTCATTTGTACAAATGATGTAATCCTCCCCTACCCACTTAATGATATCACATGTTTCCCTCGAATCTTTTGTTGCATCTAACAATAAAGATTTGCTCAGCCAAGTATTTACAAGTTCAATGTTCGAAGGATGGTACAAGGCACTTATGTTTTGTATGCTATTAAAACATCCAACACAATTCACATTAACTTTCCTAATGGTCTTAGGGTATGCAAAGCCCTTCGCACTTAAAGGATGGAGACAGAGCGGGTCGCAACCCTCTGTCAGCAATTAAATTATACGATTGCTATAAAATCTTGGTTCAAAATACACACAATAAGGCTCCTTGTNNCCTCAGTATACGAATGACTTGCCATACCCTTCGTAAGTCCTACGTACAAGACTTGCGCTTTTTTCTTATTATGTACCAAACTCTTCTCTTTCGGAAAAAAACATTAATGGTAGGTGTCTTAGTGTTCATTTGTACAAATGATGTAATCCTCCCCTACCCACTTAATGATATCACATGTTTCCCTCGAATCTTTTGTTGCATCTAACAATAAAGATTTGCTCAGCCAAGTATTTACAAGTTCAATGTTCGAAGGATGGTACAAGGCACTTATGTTTTGTATGCTATTAAAACATCCAACACAATTCACATTAACTTTCCTAATGGTCTTAGGGTATGCAAAGCCCTTCGCACTTAAAGGATGGAGACAGAGCGGGTCGCAACCCTCTGTCAGCAATTAAATTATACGATTGCTATAAAATCTTGGTTCAAAATACACACAATAAGGCTCCTTGTCTTAAGCCTTAGGATGTAGATTAACGTTTAATTAATAAACGATGAAGAGAAAACATATAAGCAAAGATGGGAACACGCCCATTGAATTTAAACATTCCTAAAACACAGCATATACCTTATGCTGCTCAAAAGATGATAAGTATTGTCTAAGTGCAACATAAACGTAAATTGTTTAGGACATACAACCATAGCCTACATGGCATAAACAAACATTGTCTTAAAGGGTACACGCCACCCTTGGAGCCAAATTTTTGAAAACATTGCAGCCTTCACTTACCAGGAGACTTGGGGGTTTCTTGTTGAACTGGAGATGCCTNCAGCATATACCTTATGCTGCTCAAAAGATGATAAGTATTGTCTAAGTGCAACATAAACGTAAATTGTTCAGGACATACAACCATAGCCTACATGGCATAAACAAACATTGTCTTAAAGGGTACACGCCACCCTTGGAGCCAAATTTTTGAAAACATTGCAGCCTTCACTTACCAGGAGACTTGGGGGTTTCTTGTTGAACTGGAGATGCCTTGGGACTGGCCTTGCTGGGGGAAGATGCTTTCACCAAATCTGTCTTCGGAGAGGGGGGCTGCACAACAGAACCTTTGTCCGGGGATTGAGGCTTCTCGGAGACCACTTTCGAGGATGAGGGCTTCTCAGGAGTTGCTTTCATAGATGCAGGTTTCGCAGGGGTATCCTTCCTGCTCACAGACATTGGCTTCACCCTACGCGGCTTCTTTGATAGAAGCGTCTCAACGGAGGCCATTGGGTCTTTCGTAGCGTCAACAAGGAAGGGGTACTCTGCAGTTGAGAGAAGATTGCATGCATGATCATATTCTGCTTTGTGAGTAGCACGGTAATAAGCTACATCAGCCAATTCAATAGGCTTGCCAGTCGCAACAATTTCCTCCAGCGTTGTGCATTTCCCATGATAGATGGCAGCATTGACAACATCACCCTATCATTTTCCCCACCTCGTCGCTATGATACAACTCCATGTAGCTTAATCTCCAGCTCACCCTATCTTTTTTAAATACACAATCAATTCGAAGGCATGTAAAAATATTATGGCTCGATTAATAGAACGTACACTTACCATGGATGTCTTCATCCAACGCTTCAGCAGCCTTAGTAGTAGTAATTAGACCTTTCTACCTGGTGTTCCTGGGGGGAGGCGTTGGTAGCACCAATTTCCTTTTAGGAGTGGCCTTCACTCCTTTGGCACTCGTACCCTTCCTGTTTCGAACCCTGTAAGCAATGCCAAACGATGAGCCAATGAAGGTCACCTGGTCATCCTCGGAGAGAGGGTCATCGGATTCATCAACATTCTCCAGCAACTGTGCATTCTCCTCTACGGTCACTGGCTTCGATTCTCTCACAGCCTTGGAAGGCTGAATAGAAGCTATAGGCTCCGCCATCTGGGCATCCCCTCCTGATTATTAACTGAAACGGAGGGTGAGCCAACCCCATAGCTAACTTCATCAGGGTTCTTCAGAAAAAAGCTCGTCTCTCTGGCACCATCAGCAACAACAAAGTTTCGGAACGACATTTCTGCAAAACTAAAGAAAGAAGATAAATATCATCAGATAAGTTGTTTAAATTTATTTAAATAAGAGTGTACATACTTTTTCCATCACAAAATATTTCAGGCTTCAGAGGGGAACCCTCCCAATGGTCAATAATACCAGCCATGTAAAGAATGGGCTCGGGGAATGACTGAACATTCACTGGATGACGAACAAGACGCTGGTACAACGGATTCCTCCGAACAGTATAAGGCAACTCATCGTTGAAACATTTTTTGTCAAACCTGTATGCTTCGTTCACTAAAGAAGGGTACTCCGGAGGTATTATTGTATTTTGAATGTAAAAGAAGCTACCCTTCCAATCCGTAATGTTTGTGAAAGGCTTTAACAATATGGTTGGAACATCAGGGTCACCTCTTTTTGCCAAAGTTAACCAGTTCCCACCCGGGTACAGATTCATAAAACCCCTAAGCACTGTCAGTGTAGGCTCATATCCGTAGGCTTTACACATCACAATGAACGTTGTAAGCTTAGCCAGGCCAAATGGGTTAAACCTAGAGATGTGTACTTGGTAGTATTGCATAAACTCTAAAATCAAAGGGTTGATTGGTATTCTAAAGTTTGACAACTTAAACGCATGGGTGTACAGACCTACATATCCTTCAGGAGCATCAAATATAGTTTGATTTTTTACTAGGAAGCATTATCTTAAACTCTTTTGGAATAGGATAATCCTTAAGAAACGCACGTAATTACTCTTTTGACAAAGTGAATTTTTGTTCTTTAATTACAAACTTGTTGTTTTTGGCCATATTAATTAACGAAGAATTCTACTTCTACGATGAAATATAGCTTAATTAGGAAGAGATTTACCTTTTTCTTGCAAAGGATAATGACAGATGATACTGTGCGTGTGTTTTGATTGCACGCAGTAAGCGAGATGAAAATTTTGGGCAAGGTGAAAAGTGAATTAGGGTTTGGATAATGAGAATTTATACCGATGTTTACTTTGTTCCTCACCGTACACGTGTCCCTCCTGTTCTTATGTATTCGGATTTCAAAATTGGGTTTAAATTTTGAAAAGACATATGGGATTACCGAGGTTTTGGCAAGTGGGGATATAATGCCAAGTAGTTAGAAGGTATTTAAGTGCATTTAATGCGTAATTTGCGAGACAGATTTTTTTTAGCAGGGTCCTACGAACTAACGCAGTTAGTTTGCTTGATAGTAGAGTTGAAAGCCACATATTCTTGTGCGCATATCTAACTTTCAACTGGGGGGCTTGATGATGTACCCTCCGATTAACTCGAAGGATCACCCTTCGAGTCTGATCGAAACCTACATAATCGAAGGCTCTGGCTAGCCTCCTAAAACTTTCTATGGCGTAAAACTAATCATCAATGATCTAGTTACCAAGTGGGAATTCGCCAATCGAAGGATTAAGCCCTTCGGGGTATCTCTCGATAAGTTTTAAGGACGGAACGATGCCAAGTCCAAATATTGGTGAGACCAAGTCTTACCCACGTCTCCTCTTTCTCTTTAGCTCCCCCGCTAAACCAGGAGGAGTGGGACACTAAACCCTAGCGGTTACCACAAATCATGGGACGCCCCCATGATCTCTCTCAAACGTGTGACCACTCTCCAGGACCGTTTTCTTCACCTATAAATAGTCCTGGACGATGACAAATCTGGTATGCAATCTCTCTCACCTTACTTTACTACATTTACACTTAAACTCTCATACCGATCACTTATTCACACGCCGGAGGTGGTTCGCAGGGTCCAACCCCTGCGCAATCACTTAGCGTAGTGTTTTAGTATTTCTTATTTCAGGTTATCTCCAAGCTTGGCGTAATCACAACACCCCTCATTTCCTTTGATCCCCATCGAAGGCCTGGTAGTGCAAATTATTGTACAATCAGTAGCCCTGTGCGGCTACTCCACTTGCATATGCTAATCACCGCCACTGGTATTCGACTTGAGAGTTTCCTTTCATTGTGTCAACAAGCTTCCTTCTTGACGGAGAAAATCATGCGATGTCGCTTACAATAATTTTCGATACTAAGCTAAAATATTGAGTTCTTTTCGAGGTAGAACCAACCTTTCTCTCACCGTATTTTAAGGACTAAAATACTAACCGATCTCTCTAATATGGTGTATAGTGCTTGGTTATGAACTTTAGAATATGATGATGAAATACAACAAGATAAAACTCTTGCAAATACAAGAAACTAAAAATCTACGACAAATAAAACTTGAAAGTCTTTTTTTTCATCTCTTGCTTGTTGATACAAAAGTTGGGTGTTCCTTATTTGGGTTCCTGTTCTCGTACCAATCAGATCTTAATGCTTGAGACCTGCGCACTAAGAAAGCAAACACGTATGCGTAGTCCAGTGATTAGGGCTTCATATTCTGCCTCGTTGTTCGTGGCTGTGAATTCAAAACGTAGAGCGTAAGTGAATTTCATTCCTTCTGGGTTAGTGAGGATAAGGCCTGCGCTTGAACCGTCTACACATCAGGATCCATCTGTGAATAGAATCCATGGTTCTTGCAGTTCTGTCTTGGGGTGTGAAGGTACATCATCGAATCTGGCTTTTCGATGATGAAGTCTGCTAGTATCTGTCCCTTAACTGCAGTGCATGGTCTATAGAAGATGTTATGCTCGCCTAGCAATACACTTCACTTTTGCAATCGCCCAGATGCGTCAGGTTTTGAGATAACTTGCTTGATAGGTTGATTTGTGATCACCGCTATGGGATGCGCTTGGAAGTACCTGCGCAGTCTTTTGGTTGCTAACACTAACGCCAAGACCAATTTTTCCATTGGACTATAGTTAACCTCCGTTTTCTTAAGCGCTTTGCTGACGAAGTATACCGGTGTTTGCACCGAATTCCTATCTGTCAGTAGCACTGCGCTGACTGCTCCATGAGTCGCGGATAAGTACATGATCAATTCCTCCCCTGGTCGGGATGCAACTAGCTTGGGAAGTGCCGCTATATGCTGCTTAAGCTGTATGAAAGCATCTTCCGCTTTCGTAGTCCATCGAAAGTCTCCTTTTTTTGTACACTTCTTGAGTGTTTTAAAGAGTGGGAGTGATTTGTCTGCTGACTTGGACAAGAATCGATTTAGTCCAGCTAATTTGCCGTTTAATGACTGGACTTCTTTTAGCGTGCGTGGTGAGGGGAGTTCAATGACAGCTTTTGTATTTTCTGGCAGGGCTTAATGCCATCAGGTTCTATCAAATACCCAAGAAACATACCCTCGGTGGTGCCAAAGGTACACTTCTTGGGATTTAACTTCATGTTGATCCTTCCCAGTGTTGTGAATGTTTCCTCAATGTCGCGCACCAATTCTTCCTCAGTGTGACTCTTGATAACCAGGTCATCGACATATACTTCCAGGTTGCGACCTACTTGCTTTTCAAAAGCAGTGTCTACCAATCGCTGGTATGTTGCTCCCGCATTCTTTAAACCAAAGGGCATTTTTGTATAGCAATAGACCCCTTGACTTGTATGGAAGGCTGTTTTCTCTTCATCTTCCTCAGCCATCTAAATTTGATGGTACCCTTTGTATGCATCTAGGAAACACTTAAAGGGGTATCCACACATAGATTCTACTTTCCAGTCTATCTCTGATAGTGGGTAACAGTCCTGTGGACATGCTTTATTAAGATCAGTAAAGTCCACGCACATTCTCCAACTACCATCGCTTTTCTTGACCATTACTGGATTGGAAAGCCAGTCATGGTAGTAGACTTCCCACATGATGCCTGCGTCTACGAGTTTATGTACTTCCTCTAGGATGGCTTTGGCACGATCTGGTGCTTGGCCGCGCTTCTTCTGTCGTATTGGAGGATATCCTTTTCGGATTTTTAGCTTGTGCTCTGTGATAGATCGTGGTACCCCAGTCACGTATTTATGTTCCCACCTAAAGATATCTAGGTTTTTCTGCAAGAGTGCGCACACAGCTGCCCTGCCTTTGTCCGACAGTGAACCTCCAATCGATACCTCTTGATCTGGGTAGTCGGGATGAATTGCAACCTTGATGTTTGGTACCTTAGTCGCGCACTGTTCTGGGATATTCCCCGGTTCACTTGTCACCGTGTTGCATTCTTTGGGTGATGTAGCAGTATTGTAGATGGTCACAATGCCTCCATCCACTGGGAATTTGAGCATCCCATGTGCTGTGGATGGTACAGCGCGCATAGATGATATTCCAGGTCTTTCAAGGATGCCATTGTACGGTGAAGGAGACTTGATTACCATAAATTTCATCCAGGTTGCTGTAGAGTGTTGTTCATCACCAACGACTACAAGTAAGCGCAATTGCTCCATAGGCCATATCTTCTCTCCTGTGAAGCCAGTCAGCGACGTCGTGGTCGGAATTAACTGACTTTGTATCTCAGGTCGCAGCCTCTTGAAACAATGTTCATACAGAATGTCTGCGGATGCTCCTCCATTAATATACATGCGGCGGATATCGTGTCCCCATGTATGTATCTCAATGGTTAGCGGCTCTACTACTGCGTTGTCCGCAGCTAGAGTGGGGAAGGAGATTTCATTCCCAAAAGAGAATTTTTGGCTGATTTTTTTGCTTCCTCTTTCGCTGCCATGACTGTATCATGTAAATAATGTCAGCCTTATCTTTGGGTATCTCTTTCTTACCTCCATTCTTTTGTTTATCCTTTCCTTCTTTAATATTCTTAACGAGGTGATCCATTCTACCCTCTTTTACTAACTTGTCGATTAGTTGTCGTAGTTGGACACACTCATTGGTGGTATGGTCCTTTTGTCCATGGTATTCGCAGTATCCATTCCCTACACGTCGATCCTCTGGGGTGCGCATTGGTTGAGGTTTCGGAAAGTTTGCGCCTTTTGTTACAAATATTTCCCTCGGAGTCTTCGTGAGGGGAGTGTATTTGTCATTATCTCGTCCGTTTCCCTGACTGCGATAATTCTTGCTGCGATTGCTACTCTGGTCATTGGATTGTCTCCTAGGCTGTTCTTGTGGCCTATAATTTGAGTAGCCTTTTTTGCTATCCGCAGCAGCTGCTACTCCTTGGATAAAAGATCTTGTGCGCTTCATTAGTTCATCAAAGGTTTGGGGAACCTTATCATTTAATTTCCTAATGAGCTCTGGGTTATTAATCCCATTCATGAACCCTAAGATTTTTAGTACTTCAGGATATGCCTTGACATGTATACATTCATCCTTAAAGCGCTCCACGTAAGCACTCGTTGATTTCCCTTGGCGCTGTTTTACTCTGGCCAGTTCAACAGGGTTCTTGGCACACTTCTTTCTCTGAGTGAAATTCAATCGGAATGCTTTTCGCAACTCTTCAAACCCGTTTATGCTTCTTAGTGGAAGCTTGCTAAACCAAGTTCGCGAATTCCCTACTAATGTGGAGTTAAACATATGGCACCACACAGGTTTTGGCCAATTTTCGATAGTAGCAGCGGATTCGAAAATTTAGGTGGTCATCAGGACCACCCGTTCCATCATATGTTTTAACATTGGTGGGCATGCGCCTTTTCTTGTGATCCGAATAATCGCTGATGCGCCGTGTGAATGCATCCACCTTTTAGCGACGCCAAGGAAGAGATATATCTTCGTCTTCTTCCTCGCGATGTCTTCCTCTAGACTTCCAGTGTCCTGTCTCTTTGTCCTCGTTGTCCGAGGAGTCACTTGAGGAAGAATCGTCCCTTTTGGGGCGCTTGCGCCGTTTTTCCTCAGAGTCCGAGCTTGAGGGGCTTTCACTTGGGGAAATTTGTCTCCCCAGTCTATCATGAACTCTTCTGCTTCCAGACCTTGAAGAGCTCTCGCTCGGTGAGCGTTGCCGTCCAAGTCTATCTTGGATTCTGCGATTACCAAGCCTAGCGTGGACATTGGTACGCCTCTCATTGTCTTCGTATTCCTCCGAGTATTGTGAATCGGATGCTGTACCAAGTCTAGCGTGGACATTGGTACGCCTCTCATTGTTTTCGCGCTCCTGGTAGCGCGGTGGGGGTGTTTCGTTAAAGTTAAGCCGGGCTTGTAGGCTCTGACTTGACCTTCTTCTTGCCTCCTCTTGCATGAGGTTGGTTAAGGTTTCGTAATTTTGAGTTACAAAATTACTTAGCGTTAACTCAGGCGTGTCCTCCTCCAGCGCAACGATATCTGCTTCCGTATTAGGTCCCCTATCCCGGTTAGGCGCGCCTGGCGGCACAGTGTTGTCCACAATGGGTGCCGTTTGATGGGGAGTATTGAAGATAGTGCGCTGAAGTTCTTCAGTGCTTGGAACCACCGTGGCGGTCTGGGTAGTCCCTGTGGGCAATTCTACCGTTGGGAGAATTAGGGTTGGGCCCGATTCTTGGTGACCAGGCGCGTTGGTTGTTCCAGAGGCCTGCCTAGAGGTTGAATCTTGATGGTTCCTCCTCTGGGGGTCACCACGTGTTTTTTCCAACTGCGGAGTCCGCTGGCCTGAGTTTTTGTGTTTCGTCATTCTAGTTCTTAGTGTAGGGTCCCATGGATGGCGCCACTTGTTGATACAAAAGTTGGGCGTTCCTTATTTGGGCTCCTGTTCTCGTACCAATCAGATCTTAATGCTTGATACCTGCGCACTAAGAAAGCAAACAAACACCGTTAGGCTTATCGTGGGATTGTGTCCCACAATTATCCTCCGGCGTGAGAGTAAGTAATCGGTTTTAGGGTTATATTGAAGAGTTAGGGTTGTAGGTCGTACCTTTAACGAGAGTTATGATATTCTTTATATAGGCATGAAATCCTTATTGGATATGTGCTCCTTACTCTTCGGTATATATCCGGTTGTATTTGATATATATCCCTTAAATAAGAGATATCCATATCAAGATCATAAATAACTTTTGGGTTTGGGCTTTCGTGAGCCCAAACCGTTAGTATGGTAGCCCAATCATTGTTATGATAGCCCACTCGTGGTGGGCTTGGGCATTAGTAATGTTCATTAATCGGGTTTGTGACCCGAATATGGACTATACGTCATCATTGCTATAACTGTGATGGATGGAATGGATCACTACAGTGACTATTAGAACTTAATAATGATAAAAAAAAAATTTGTATAAAGATACGTGTAAAAATGATTGCAAGAGTTAAGTTCATTGGTAACAACAATCAGAAAATAATAAAAAAATAAATAAATAAAAAATCTTGAATAGGCAATTTTTTGCCTTTCAGATAACCACGAATCCACGGATACCTATGAAAAAGGACAGTGGGTCCATATAGCTGTAACAGTTATACTTCAAAACTTGGTAAACAAGGAAAATATAATTTAGTTTGTATTTAAGCTAATTGGAAAGATCACTATGTACTAACTAAAAGTGGTTTAAGATATTGCTAAAATTAGTTTGTTTTATAAGTCAAAAACAAAAAGATTTTGTTTAATTTTAAAAATCAATTTTGATCATCTTCTAAAATATTTTATCTTATACTTCAAATGTTTTATTCAAATTTTAATGTGATATTAGCTGTAATTAATAAAATATTTTCTTGTAATAAAAATTAAAGTTGTGAATTAAAAATGAAAGTAAACTTAAAAATGATAGTTTTAGAAAATGTAAAATGTTATGCATTTGTAAAAATATTTTCTTTGATCATTATGCAAGTTGTAATATATCATATATATATACCTTGAGTGATATTTGACATAAAACTATTAGTCTAAAACTTGTATACGTAAACTTGCACTTGATACGGTTTATTTTTGTCATTATCAAAACGTAGACGATCACTAATAATAAATAATGTTTTTGGGCGATTATTTGTATTAAAAATCTCAATTTTTTTATGATAAAAAACATACACTCATTTATGCAAAAGTTTAGGCATACAAGTATTTAAATGAGTTTTATAAAGAGTAAGTGTTTTGATAAATAAAGTGTTTTGAAAATAAGGTTTTTTGGTAAAGAGTACGACGAATCACTCATGTCATTTTTATCATCGAAATCGGACATATATGATGAATCACTCATGTTATTTGGTAAAGAGTGGCATTTTTTTTGTTAGCTAAGAAAATGGGTCCACAAACTCATTTAATATTATTTCTTTTATAAGTGGATCGCACTATTTTCCTTAGTCGGTCAATATCCAAAATGCATGAATTGTAATGCCCTCCCCAAGTGACTCATATAGATGTGGACCCCACACACTCTCTTAGCTAACAAAAAAAGAAACACCCCCTAACGTTGTGTTCTCAAGTTGGGTAATAGAAGGTAAAGTAAATGAAAGTGATGTTTGTTATGTTCTCAAGTTTTAGTTGGGAAGTAAAGTGAAAGTAAAGTATTGAAAGTGATAATATTTTGCATTAAAAACTTTCACCTCACTTTTGGGATGCAAGACAATTTACATCATTTTCATTTCTTTACTCCCACTTGATTTACTTTACTTTCACTTTCTCTTCATTTTTTTCTTGAGAACATATTGTAAGTGTTTTGATAAATAAAGTTGTATAAAAATTGGTTAAAATAGAGTAATACATATAGTGTTTAAATGGGTTAATTTTGAATTTAAAAAGAAATGAAAATTATCCGTTAAAAACGGGTATAATATTTTTTTGTCTTCTTCCTGTGGCGTCCGTTGGTCTTTTTGCGATCTTCGATGTGGTGACACAAAGGTGGCAGCACCACTTGGTTTGCCACGTTGGAAGTAGTGCCGATGTACGCTGCTATACCTGACCCTCTTTCATATCAACCTATTATTTTGACCAGTGTTTTAAAAGGCGCGCCTTGGCGCCACAAAGGCCTCGCAAAGGCATGAGGCGTCACCTCCACGCCATGCAATAGACCAAGGCGTCGTCTTAAGGCTTGACATGAGATGACGCGCGATAAGGTGTACTTGTATTTGAGACATTTAGGGGATTTACTAGTAATTGGAATTTAGGCATCGTATTTGAGGTTTATTGGTATTTGGTGTTTAGGGGTTTACTAGTATTTAAAGAAGATTATAAATGTAAAGAGAGTTTCTTAACTTTATTGCTTATGTATAACACTTTTTGTAAACTCGATGTATATGAAATATGATATACTAATGAAATATAATATAAATCTATAAATCTATAAATACATTTTGCCGCCTTAATTCTCGCCTTAAAAACGCCATGCCGCCATGCCTCACGCTAAGGCTTGAGGCTTGACCATGCCGTCACGCCACGTCTCACGCTATTTATAACATTGATTTTGACATACCAAATTCTTTTCTGATAATATATAATTAGATATCTCAACCACTTAACTAGTTCCAAACTTCCAATGTGGCTCAAGTAGTAACAAAGTTTCCAAGGTCTCACGGGAAGTCGGTTCATAGTTCGCTTATGGCCGACAAAAATTTTCTTCAAGTAACCTGAACAAAAATACTTCCATATACTTACATTTCAACTACTTCTCAATTAGATTCTACTATGTTGTTAAGATACACACGTAAAATCAAATAACAAAATTATTTTACTAGATAAAATAAGTGTCATCCCTTGGTTGACAAGCAAACGAAAAGTCTATAGTTGGAAGTCTTTATCCATGGCTATGCTCACTAGCCACTACAATTAGTAAATTACTGTGATTAAATAATTGTCGAGTGGGCCGGTCTTTCTCCAATCGCAAATCTGCTTTTTCTTCACGTCAAATCTCTTGCTATTTTCTTGGATTTAAAATTAAAAGGAATCCAAATTAATGATAGTTGGAAAATTTAGTGCACTTGAGGGATGAATTCACACATGGTAATGGGTTTGGAGGTATGGAGTATACACCCATTTGGTCCCTGAACACCCTAACTTAATAGTGGTTATGGTGTGTTTCAGCAGGTAGTGTTGTTTCTGCTGAGCAGTTCCCACTGCTAGTGTAAGCATCCAACTACTGAATTCTACTGATGGATTCTGCTATTAGTTTCCACTGCTAGTGTTAACATTACCACTGCTAGTATTATTGTTTCTACTAATAACCACTGATACCTACTATTATGGAAAGTATTATGTTGTAATTAATGGGCCGTTAATTATACATAATTTCATGGGCTAGGGTTTGAGAAAACTCTATTATAAATAGAGGTCATAACACATCTGCATGGGGACGATCAATAAAAAACCCTAAACACTTGAATACGCTTCTGATGCGCGTGGATTGCAACACGCACTACGTTTTACCTCTCGAGGGATCTCGAGAAGCTTGCAATCCCCACCAGGCAGTGTACCTGACCGATGTAGTATAGTGTAGTGGCAAGTACCGGGGGATTGATCGTTCTCTC
>LBNU01023271.1:14423-36211 GCA_014162995.1 Artemisia annua
TCATGAGGGGCACCAGACATTTCCCGATCAAATATCAATACGTGCGTGAGCAAGTGGCGATTGGAGAGATCGAGTTACTCAAAGTTCACACAGATGATAACTTAGCAGACCAATTGACGAAGCCTTTACCTGGCACTAAGCTTTATGATCAAGCTAAGGGTATAGGTCTTCGAAAAGCTGAAAGTTTCATGCCCGTTTGTGATTAGTATTTGGATAATAGGATGTAATGTACGATTATTAATTTCCAATGAAATAAAGAATGGTTTGTTTATTTACATTGCTTTAATAATATAAATCCTTGTTTTTGCATGTTTAAATCCATGAATAATTTATTATTCTAAACATGTCCATTGTTGGTTTATAATATGGGAATATTATAAAGGGAAGACAATTAGATATTCAATGAATTGGACATTGGACTTATCCCAAACTAAATGATTTGACTTATCTAAGTAAATCATAATTAGTTATCCTCAGACTTAAGATGCCAGATAAGTGTCATGAATGTAGTGCATTTCAGTGAAGCAATCTACCGCTAACCGTAACTGGTAGTTATAAGGGTTGTTTTTTGAAGTGTTGCAAAGTTCATGGGTTAGTCTCGTAGTCAAAAGAATTTGTTCCTTCAAATTTGTTTTGAAGTTTAATACTATGGGCCACTCGTTGGATTGACAAAATGTTTGCGTGGCCACGCCCAAATATGTTTTGGTAATTTTGTTCAATCATTAGCAACGAGAAACTGAATATTAATAAAGATCTATATTCTTTGTTAATCAGAGTATTAGAAACAAAAGGATAATAATAACAATGAATCGTTAAGAGTTTTCTAGGAAACTCAGCTCGGTTTGAACTAGGAGCATTGGAGTGTTGCAAGACGCCGACCAATGTTATTTTATCGTTAATATTTAACTAAGTGGGAGTTGTTGAATTATAGTTAATAATTAACGTGTAAATGTCTAGAATCGAACACGAGACCTCGGGATTGCACACATTACAAACGAGAATTAAAGTATAATAATAATATTTTGTTTTTTATTTTATATATTTAATTATTACACAAGAATTTAACGATCGTTAGTGTTTTCCGTTAAATGACTAACGACCGTTAGACGAAGATAAGGAAAGTATAATTGTGGATAATTTGAAAGTCAAGAAGGATCCGGAACACCCTGTGGGGGCTTGAAACCGATCGGCTATGGATTGGGGAATCCATCCTTATCAAACTTGGACTCTAAGTTTTCTAAAGCCTATAAATACAATTGGGATTTCTAGGTTTTCACATCTCTTCTAACACACAATTATCCCTAAACTTTCTTCTCTCCCTTTTGGTTCCAAAACCCGATCGAACTCCCCTAGTACACTAAGGGATTCGATTTTTGTTATCAAAATTGTTTTCTTGTGTTTTACTTGCATAACCTTAAATACGGTTTTAGTTTGTGTGTACAAGAACGAGGTAACAACACACTATTGTTGTTATCAAGAGATCGAATAACAAAAAGGTAAGGGGTTATTCATTGATCTATATAAACCCTAATTAGGGTTCATCACTTGTCCATCCCTAATCAAGAAGTGCAATTGAGGTATGTTTTTCTATTTAAGTTTTAGTTAATAATTAACATGTTATGCTTGATCCTTGCTTCCGCTATATGTGCTACTTTGTGTTTTATTTATATGATTGTCATGATACATATATTCTAACAAGTTAATCATACAACTTGTTACTTAAAAGATATATAGGTGCACAAATCCAATCTAACCAAGAGGCCAAATATTCTTGCTACTATGTACAATCCTTTGAGTGTGAAAATGTTTAGCCTAGCGATAACAGAAACATCATATCTATAAATTATGGATTCAAGCATCGTGTATTAGAAATGTGTGTTTGAGTATCTGTGGTTAAAGTTTCATAGAACATGGGCACAAATTTGATAATGCTTTTAAATAATTTATCGAAGTCTTCGTTAAGCTACATCTAAGACTGTTAACATATCTCGCAAATAAGCTTCATAAGACATTTATAATACATACTGGTTAGGTTATAATACCAATTCAATACAATATGCATTTATTGTTAAACTATCAAAGGGTATACTACATATGATGTATGATGATAGAAGGGTATGAACGTGCATACCCGTCGACGTACTACGGGACTTGAGTGTACTTAACCTAAAGGAAACATGTATGCTACCCTGTAAACGGTAAGTATAACTCATAGATTTAGTCAGGTTTATACTATCAAATTTTCTTTTTTGTTTTTTCTTGTTTTATCAACAAAAAAGAAGAAAATGAAAGGAGAAAAAGATCCATTAAGGTTATGGGGATTGATATCAAACAAGTCGCATATTCCTCTCCACAAATAACAAATGATCTGTAAAGTTGATATTTGTTACCTTCCATTTACATGAAATTGACTTCTACCCTTTACATCCGTCCCACCTTATGCTAACCAAATTTTGATAAGTTTTTTGAAACTCTGAGTGAAAACATGATCAATCACGTAGAGGTAGGTGCTTTTATCTTATTTAAATTAATAGAAAAAGCTAATTGCTAACTAATGTCAAAATGTTTATCAAGATTTTCCTATCAACCACAGCAAAGTTATATTTTAAGTAACTTTAAGCAAGAAAGTCAGAGTAAGGATAATTTAAAACTGGCCGGTAGTACAAGTATATCTATCATTTACTGAGAAAGTCGAGTTCAATTGAATACTCTAGCACGGTTGATTCAAATGTATAGTTTGAGTATATGTATATGACATGTATGTAATAACATTCCTAGCTTGAGTTTAGCTAACTTATGAAAGCTCCCAGATTGCCATAAAATCATTTCGATTTTGTTCTTTTTCTTTTCTCCAGATAATTAGTAGATTCTGATTTATTGTAAAGTAGTTATTAGTGGTAATTCTTGATTTTCTTTTTGATCTTAATTTCTAATCACCTTTTTGGTCTCTGAAATAAAAGGCATTAACTACTTTTCGATCTCCAACTGTTAGTGATCGGCGACATTTTGTTCACATGTGATACTTCTAGAGTTCTAGTGACCATCCGTTTTGGCTATACATACCATATTACCACTGATCATGATCGCTGATTAGGGAGCAGTGATAATCTGGTCTCTACAATCTACTGATGGATCTGCAGTGACAAAAAGTGACCATTCAAGTTGTGTCACAAATAAGTCTTGTGACACAGTATTTTGCACTATCTCTAATTAGCGTTTTCACGTGGTGCATGTTTAGTCGAACATGAACTCAATGTAGCATATCACGGGGTAAGCGGACGAGTTTTTCACTGGAACCTTTTTCACATGCCGTCACCGGGTTAAACCCAGGTCTGTTTCCGACCTCTTCTTGTCACCTCAAATGTACACACCTAATAAGGTTTGAACTTTGACATCTTTTAAAAAAATCAAAAATCTTACCACAGGTCATTTGATAGTGGTTTCAATATACTAGTAATTAGTGTATCACTAAGGTGCTTAATTAAAATGATTTTTTTTAATATAGTTTTCTATTAAAAAATGGGCATTATAAAAGAAGGGCCGGATTGCTAGAATTACTTTTTAAGCGTACGATATTTATTTTCATTTAAAATGATTTTTCAGGAAAAGAAAAAGATCGATTTGGACCTGTAACGTAGGTGGTATGCGTCACCTGGCGTCGACCTCTTATAATTATCGCCTTTTTTTGTTTCTTTTGTTCATCTTTTTATCTCGACACAAATTATTTGGTGTGGGCACCTAAATCATAACGTCATACTCCAATCTATTTATAAAGTTGAAGCAATTATTATTGAGATTAACTATGCACTCATTTATATCATGGTGCCTAGTGAAAAAATAAAATAAAAAATAAATTAAAATAAAAAAATTAAGAATTTATAGTTTTGCTTGAACGCACCAAGGTTATTCATACTAATTTTATAAAATGGAAAATACGATTAACTATATAGATTTTAGTTTGTTGTTGTTTTAGTTTTGAATTTGTTTACCAAATTCGTTTGACAATCATGCTTGGCATCAAAAAACTAAATTAAGTTTATTGCTTTTTATAGTATAAACGATTTTATCATGAGGCATATTCATGATATGCTTCAAAAGATCTAATATAAACTTCACAACACAAAGTAACAAACTTGTTAATAAACACTCAATCATTTGCCTATGAGATGTTCAAAAGATCTAATATAAATTTGATAGAGACATATAAAAAATAGGATGATATATAGGTCAAACTAGCTAGCTAGTAGGAAATATAGTAGGCATCCTATGTAAATAACATGAAGCATGAGAATAAAAAACATTACATATACATCGAAAATCAAATTCATTAATTATAATGATAATACATTTAATACCAAAACAATAATACAAGATTAGATTAGCCACACAGGATAGGGTATACGTGAAATGAAGGTAAAAACTTGTAGTAAAAAAGTGTACAGTTATTTATACTGAAGGTACACTTGACATTAAACCAAAATCAATTAGGATCAATCTCAAGCTCCGACTTCAATGGTGTGATTTGCCACAATTGGACTACGAACAACACTCACGTTTGGAACGTTTTCAGTACGCACGAACGGGCTTAGCTTCACCATATCGATTGTATTGTGATCTTTTTCTGGGATTCTTGGTGATTCCATTTCACTCATTTTCTCTTTGAATTCTGTGATTTTATCATTGATTTCGGGCTTCTTGTTCTTGTACACATAGTAGAGTATAATTTGAATGATACCGAAAGTGAATCCAAGCGTATTCGGAATCTGAAAACAATACATCGTTAGTCAATTGGAGATGAATTTGACAGTTGCTTGTAAACTATATATAATTGTCATACCGCGATGTTAAAGTCGCCAAGAAGTAGACCATAAAAGAACCACATAACGGCACTGAGCGTGAGCGCGAGTGACAAGAGAATTGGCATGTACTCAACACTTTTTGTCTTGAGCACTTGTCGCTACAAAAGGAAATTAAGTAAATCAAAGAAATAAAGCAATATATTAAAGGGGGTTCTAGTTAAAAACCCTAAATCAACCACTATTTAGCTATTGTACTTACCAAGACACCTAAAGGTGCAACAAACACACACAATGAAAATATGAGGCAAATCCATCCAACTATCACAACACGATGTACGCCTTTTGCAAGAAACTCAGTTATGAGAACGATCAATCCGAATCCAACAACTATGAACAACGTGATTAGCTTCAAGCTTTCAATCTACATATAAAATTACGCTTTCAAATTCGGGTTTTGCAAAATTAACAAAATATCAAAAGTAAAAGAAAATAGTAAAACATAGCATGTTCATACCCTGGCCTTCTTTGGTGCATAGAAGACGAAAACACAGAGATAAAATGTTTGTATGAAGATACCAACAGAGTTGATGGTGATTAGAAGTATGACATTTTTCTTTAGCAACGCGTAATAGATCCAAAGCATCGCACTAAATAATCCAATCACGTAAGGAATCGACTGAAACCCTTCTGTTGATTTCTTCTTGTAAACTTTGTAAAACGTAGGCCTGAGTTTTTTAGATTGAAGGTGTTTCAAATCAATTAGGATGGTACGTACATGTAAGGATATATAAAGTTAAAGTAATTAAGGTAGCTTATCATTATAAGATGATTAAAACACTCACAATGGTGAAAGGAACACCATGAATGAGACAATATTGCCTGGAAAAAATCACAAAACAAACATAGTGTTAGCTAGGTTTAGGGTTTGTTACGTGCATGTCACGTAAACTATATATTTCCATGCATGCATTAAAATACATGGTATCCGACCAATTCCTTGTTAATAAGTGTTGCATGGACTATTTCGCAATCAACTTCTTGCTAGATTATCTATATTATATCAGTTCCAAAAGATGGTTTACGATCTTTGACAACATGATATGATTATACCGATATGTGGCGGAGTGAAAGAGAGAGATACATATAGTACGTACCCATAAGGCCAAATGCAAAAGTGAGCTGAGGGAATTGACCGGCAATCACCATTTTCGCAGCTTTTGTTCTTGAAGTCACACACTCAAATCAACCTATTACAGAGAACTGCGGCTGCTGCTGCTACTCTTGCTTTGTGGTTTTGATGAGTGGTGCTTAAGACATGCAGCAGTGGATGGTTTATATAGGAAGGATTGGGGGTAGTGAGTGGTGGGGTCATACTATACATGAAGATATATGTATTATGCATGTTAAATTTCTATATGTTTTAATAAATTTATCATAAAGTTTTTGGGAAGTTAAATTAAAGGAGAGATTCAAATAGTTTTCAGTATGTATGTATATTGCTTTCCTTTTTTGCATAAGTTTTCTTTTTAGACCATGCTATCATATAGTATTTCTTTTGCCGATTATTTCCTCAATTCATGCATGTATTTTTTTTACACTTTGCTTTAAGAACATGCTATCCTTTTGATCAATAAGTGTCACTCCAAAAAAATTAGTTTTTCTTCACACTTTTTAAGAGTGTAAAATTTATCAATTTATTAACACTTAAGAATGTGTAAAAATTAGTTATACTAATAACTGTAAAAAAAATTATAAAACAATAAAATTTTCACTTATAATTATGTTAAAAAAAAGGTTCACATTTATAAGTGTGAAAGAAATCTAAAAAATTTCACTCTTATAGGCGTGGAGGTTATTTGTAACACCCAAATTCTTCTTATTTCCCCAAGTGTGAAGATTTGAGTGTTACAAATAGCTGGAGAAATCTATAACTTTTCACATTTAAAAGTGTTTTTTTTTTTTTTTTATACAATTATAAATGTGAAAAATCTATTTTTTATATTTTTTTCCTACACTTATTAATGTAACCAATTTTTAAACATAATTAAGTGTTAATAAACTATTAAAATTTTACATACTTTTAGCAAATGTGAAAATAAAAGTGTGTAGAATAAACTATTTTGTGTGGTTTGTAAGAGGTTTATTATTGAAAACAACAAATTCATATCCATGTATTAGATGTTGCATAAACTGATCATCTGTAAATAGTAGTGTCGACTGAAAAAGGCTTTGCCTACCACAGTACATTTCGAGTAAAAGTATGCTCGATCATGTGTGTTGATAACGTACAAAACTCTAAAACCGCAACCAATTAAGATGCTCAAAATGAGATTAAACACCTGGAATCGTGTCATTTTCGTTTTACACCAATTGGTCATATAAACTTTAAATTTGCTTTACCTCTTATCAAATATATATAAGTTCAATGTCTTCATATAATCAGTATCTAAACAACAAAAATGTATTTGACGTCACACAGATAGTTACTTCAATGTTTATTTTAGACTGAACTCATTTGTATAATGATATCCTGTTTCGAGCTACTCTAGCGCATTAGGATGAGAGTCGATCTGAGACTGCCTTCCTTTTAAATATACATACAATAGGATGCTTGTTCAAAGCACTTTATATTGTAGCATATAAATATGACTCGAATTATATCATATGTATATACGGATGTGAAGCGACTAGGTTACCAGTTCTGGAGCACACTAATGTCCCACATTCAACGACTATTAGATCAGAGATAAGGACCAATTATATCCCTAGCTTGTCTAATCCTTGTTTCAACAACTAATCATCTAGTCTAATCCTTGTTTCCAATTGAATCTTGGTGGTAAAAATCTTGTACGACTAAATCAAGACTGGCCATGATTTCAGACTTTTCCGAATCCTAGTAAATTTCCGATAAACCAACTTTTTGGTGTTTAGCTCAAGGTACATTAGATGGCCTCACCGCAAGGATAACGTGCACAAAAAAAGGTTGATCAAACGGCTTTTGATCATTCTTTTTGCTCAGAACATCTTTGCAATAAACCATCCTTTTCGCTTATCCACATTATCTGTTATTCAATTATCAGAATTGCTTTTTATCATTTCAAAAACACGTAATATCTACTATAACTTAATGTTTGATAATTATTATATACTTGTTGTGTAAAGTGTATCTCAATATGACATTGTTGATGGGATTGTACATGTTGGTATCTTTAGATTTAGTGGCCTAATAGAATGATTATTTTGATTACCAAATATAGATGGTTTCGTAGGACTATGATCCACTGACCCACAACACTTGGTTGTTACTTCCCATTTTTAGGGTACGTGTCCCTTAAAAAGTGGGACCCACGTATCCACTTTCCTATGTGTCACCCACCAATCCAATTGGGTTTAAGGATTACAACTCATTCCTTCTTTAGAGCACAAGAGCCATAACTCAAGTTAAAAAATAACACAGCGCCACATCATCCCAATACCAAATAACATAACATCAAAAAACACTAGAAAATCATAACGCCAAATAACATCACTTTTTACAAAATTACAAATTATACCCTCAACAAATTCATTTATTAAACATTCAAACATTTTATTAATAAAACTAAACATTACAATACAAAATAAAAACATTACAATTAAAAAAAATGACATAAAAGAAATTACGAAATGAAACGTACGAAATAAAATACGATAAGTAGATAATTTAAACTAGTCGGTTGGCGGATTGGTTGGCGGATGTTGCAACTTATATTTCTCTTTGATTCTTTGTTTTTCCATTTTGATGAAATACGCCTCCTCCGGATCGATTTCNAAGAAATTACGAAATGAAACGTACGAAATAAAATACGATAAGTAGATAATTTAAACTAGTCGGTTGGCGGATTGGTTGGCGGATGTTGCAACTTATATTTCTCTTTGATTCTTTGTTTTTCCATTTTGATGAAATACGCCTCCTCCGGATCGATTTCACTCATTTTCATACCGAGAAATCTAAATTCCTCCAAACGCGTAGTCATCTCGTCTTTCATTCTAGCCGCGTCGTACGCCATTTGGGCCGCTTCCCGTCTAAGTCAAAGCTCGGTAGTCATAGATTCTAAGTTGCATGACGCACTTCCATCGGTGCTAGTCGATGTATCGGACTTTTGTTTTTGGCATTCCTTGGTTTCCCAGCAGGACGTGGACGTACATCATCACCAAATAGCTCTTGGTTGCTTTGACCGGGGACGTCTCCGGTTAAGTCAATTGGTGCTGGCGCGTTCCATTTTGGACACTTCTTCAAAATTAACCACACTTCCTCTTGAGTAAACGACATACCTTTATGCTCTTCACGATACATTTGTCTAGCGTGCCTCATATCATCCACTTCATTTTCACCACTTTTTCTCAAACGTACGGCACGTTTGTAAGCCGCTAGAAACTTTTGGCAATTTCTATTCAACGTATGCCACTTGCTTGTTAGCATATCTTTGTTACGAACTTGAAAATTTTTCCGGTTGAACTCGTTCATAACCTTATACCAAAAAGTGTTGCCCTTTTGAGAAACTTCAATATTCCTATCCTCGGAAACGGCCACCCAACACACGGCAACTAAAACTTCCTCTTCCGGTGTCCAACGTAACGTAGTCTCGCTCACATCGGGATTTTTTTATCAAACACCTCGTCGACTAGTTGTTTTTTGCCTTTTTTTGCAACACGTTTACCTCTACGTTTGGATTTTCGTAGAGACGTAGCTTCGGGTTCCACACTAGCCGCTTGTGAGGATTGGGTTTGTGGTGTTGGCGGTGTTTGTTGCTCCACGTTATTTTGTTGCCACATATACATCAATTGTTGTTGTTGTTGTTCGAGTGTCAAGTTAGCAAATGGGTTAGGATTTGAAGAAGACCCGACGTTCGGGTTAGCGTTAGCCTTTACAAGACTCATCAATTTAAAAAATTTGAATCGTCTCATCACGACATGGTTTTGATTTTGTGAGAATATGAGTGTATGATTTTTTTTTATTTTTTATTTTTTTTATTTATTATTTTTTTTGAGAAGATATTGTATACACTTCTTGTTGTTGTTGATTTATAAGATGATTTTTTTTGAAAGTTAGCCGTTACATTTAAACGGTAACATTTTTTTTTCTTTTCCCAAAAAACTAGTCGTTACAATCAATTTGCTATGCGAGGGGTTTGTTTTGCAAACTTCAAAACCTGCAGCTCCACGTTACAACGCATGTTATTGCGTTAACTTGCTCCTCAAAGCTGCTCCATCGCGATGTGCTAGGAAATGACGATAACTTGGTAACGTGCGTTGAATCATTGCCACCTAGGAATAACGCAAGTCCTGCGTTATGGCTCCTCACGCTCTTATGGCTCCTCACGCTCTTTAAGTTATTTCACATATCCTAGGCGCACATATATGAAGCCAATCCACAAGGTAGCAATTCCACCAATAACATCTTGCCATGTCAACAACGTGACTATGGGCCATAGACCCACACCCCTCATTGCGTTTGATTAAAAGTTTAAAACATAAAAATGATGAAGATGTGCTTTGGTAAGCTTATCTAGCTTTGAGAGATGTGCTACGTCTTAATTATCATGATCATGTATTTAAGGATAATTCATACTATTGGCTCGACAAGATTCACTACAGCTCTTTAGTTGCTTGTTCAATTCGTTTATGCTGTAAACCATTTTTTGTTGTTTCTTTAGCTTCTTGATAATATCAAGTTTGAGTAAAAATTATCACGGTTTAAAGAAATAGAAATTGATGAAGAGGTTCAGCTTTGAGGTGAAACCTTGTTAGTGAGTACTAATACTAATCAATCTCATCACTTAAAAGAATTGAGTGCACGCACTTAATATAAAGAAAGTACACTCATTTTAGTCTGAATTTGACAGAATAATATTTCTATCTCATGACTTATGATTAATGGTTTCTTTGAGTGACACTTAGGGGGTGCTTGGTAGGGAGGCTAAGGGGGTGGGGAATGATTAAGGTATTCAATTATGGCCCACCTCACTCATTATTTTGTGCTTGGTTAGTGAGTACAAAGGGATTGATTACCCAGTTGTGCGTAATCAACCATTATAGAGTAAATTGGGGGGGGTAAGGTATTGATTACCCACCTCACTCATTCCTTTGCATTCCCTTTCCCCACTTTAAACCAAGCGGGCCCTTAGTATCCTTTGACTAATAATCATAGTCAGGGGTAAATATATATGTGTAAGTTAATCAATTTTGTATTTCTTTACTAGAAGTCAGAATTTGCTTTTCTATAACATACTAATAAGATATAAAGTCGGATGATATATTTTAGGATGGATTATATTTATACTAGAGAAATTTGATAAAAGATGCTTCATTATATACACTCTCTCACATATAATATTAAAAAATGAACAATCCGAGTTTTAATCTTCGAAATTAAAATATCAAGACTAACATCTCTCTCTATATCATGCATTTAGAATGTGAAACTGTGACGATACTAAAAAAACTAACGCTAATTTTTCAGCGGTAATATACGATATGTGAACGATGCTATTAGGTATTAATCGATAACAATAAAATACCAAACGACACAATCCGATAGATACTACGACATATTAAGGTGGTATAATTAATGCTAGTTATGCTGGCATGACGTCATTTTGAGAAAACCAATATGTCAATACAATTTGTGATAANAAGGGATTCATTACCCACCTCACTCGAGGGATTCATTACCCACCTCACTCATTCCTTTGCATTCCATTTCCCCACTTTAAACCAAGCGGGCCCTTAGTATCCTTTGACTAATAATTATAGTCAGGGGTAAATATATATGTAAGTTAATCAATTTTGTATTTCTTTACTAGAAGTCAGAATTTGCTTTTCTATAACATACTAATAAGATATAAAGTCGGATGATATATTTTAGGATGGATTATATTTATACTAGAGAAATTTGATAAAAGATGCTTCATTATATACACTCTCTCACATATAATATTAAAAAATGAACAATCCAAGTTTTAATCTTCGAAATTAAAATATCAAGACTAACATCTCTCTCTATATCATGCATTTAGAATGTGAAACTGTGACGATACTAAAAAAACTAACGCTAATTTTTCAGCGGTAATATACGATATGTGAACGATGCTATTAGGTATTAATCGATAACAATAAAATACCAAACGACACAATCCGATAGATACTACGACATATTAAGGTGGTATAATTAATGCTAGTTATGCTGGCATGACGTCATTTTGAGAAAACCAATATGTCAATACAATTTGTGATAACAAATTTCTTTAAAAATACACTTATTACGTTTAGGGTTTTATTTTTTTTATACATCATTCTTTCTATACATATGACAAATAATAACATGTATATCAATCTCTATACAAATTAGCATCCCTTTAGATTGTCGTAAAAAAACTATGTTCGGATCTGTTATGAAAAATAGGCCTTTAGGCCTTCATTACGTTACCTCAGGTTGAACTTGTATCCAACTCAACACCTTGAGGTTTTCACAACTTTACACCATGAGGCCTCAGGTTGTTTACGCGTAATAAATTCTCACGAGGATCAATGTCACGTAACAATCACGCGATAACACCAAATTTTGAATGATTATCGCTAAAAACACAACAGTGCTCTAAGTGACGAATTACGATGAGAGATGAGATTGACGTGACTGGCGCGATTGTTAATCATACACCATAGTAAGTGAATGGTAAAAACTACTAAATATTGTATCATATCGCAACCACCATTGGCAGTTGCCATGTTAGCGTAGGATATCGTGGTTATCGATTGTATTTTTGTGTTTTTGAAATCAACGCAAAACAATGTTTAGGAGTGTATGTATAATGGATTGAATGATATAACTTTTAGAGTGTAAAACATAACATAATTAGAGATGTCGTTGTTTTAATCAGATATGGAGGTGTGACAAGTAACAAAATATGAAAAAATACGTTTAAAGGCTTTTGTGAATACATTTGAAGGCTTTTCTTCAAAGTTTTTTAAAAGCATGAAAACTCAAAATACACTTTTAAAACACTTGTGAGAGAATGTGTATTGTGAAACACTTTTCATCAAAGTTTCCAAATAAGATTATTTCTTGGAGGTAATTCTATGTTTGTGCTTCTTTTCAAAATTATGCACAACAATATGCTTGTTTTAGTTCTGTGTCCTAACTGTATGCTATTATATTAAAAAATTAAAAAAAAAAGGGCTCACAATCTCATCTCTCTCCACGATCTATATCGTCACTATTATATGCATCTTTCTCTCTATTTGTGCCAATTCCACTGCCTTTACGTCTTTGTAATCAATATTTTTAAATTCAAAAATCAAAATTGTTTATTTTGTTAAAACCATTACGTTCTTCTTTCTTCTAACCCTTAATATATGCGGAATAAAAAAAATCAAAAGACAAATAACATATATTTAATGATTTGTAAATCACTTGTTATTCATGTTGAGATAAATTATTTGGTTTGTTTTCATTCGAGGGTGTGCTTGTTATATCGAGAGGATAGCAGAGATAAATACCCTATTACATAAATTTTAAACACACACATGATGACAAAGTAAGGCGGAAGAATTAAGTTATTTGTCAGTTTTTAAGTAATTTAAACTAACGCACCAATTAGAAATGACACATGTTTTTAATAAGCTATTTCATTAACATGGTCCAAATTATTAGTCATGTAAAATTTACTTTAATTACTATCTGTATTGAATCACACATGAGATAAAATGTGATTTCGATGTTTTTATTATTATTATTATTATTATTATTATTATTATTATTATTATTATTATTATTATTATTATTATTATTATTATTATTATTATTATTATTATTANTTTTTATACATCATTCTTTCTATACATATGACAAATAATAACATGTATATCAATCTCTATACAAATTAGCATCCCTTTAGATTGTCGTAAAAAAACTATGTTCGGATCTGTTATGAAAAATAGGCCTTTAGGCCTTCATTACGTTACCTCAGGTTGAACTTGTATCCAACTCAACACCTTGAGGTTTTCACAACTTTACACCATGAGGCCTCAGGTTGTTTACGCGTAATAAATTCTCACGAGGATCAATGTCACGTAACAATCACGCGATAACACCAAATTTTGAATGATTATCGCTAAAAACACAACAGTGCTCTAAGTGACGAATTACGATGAGAGATGAGATTGACGTGACTGGCGCGATTGTTAATCATACACCATAGTAAGTGAATGGTAAAAACTACTAAATATTGTATCATATCGCAACCACCATTGGCAGTTGCCATGTTAGCGTAGGATATCGTGGTTATCGATTGTATTTTTGTGTTTTTGAAATCAACGCAAAACAATGTTTAGGAGTGTATGTATAATGGATTGAATGATATAACTTTTAGAGTGTAAAACATAACATAATTAGAGATGTCGTTGTTTTAATCAGATATGGAGGTGTGACAAGTAACAAAATATGAAAAAATACGTTTAAAGGCTTTTGTGAATACATTTGAAGGCTTTTCTTCAAAGTTTTTTAAAAGCATGAAAACTCAAAATACACTTTTAAAACACTTGTGAGAGAATGTGTATTGTGAAACACTTTTCATCAAAGTTTCCAAATAAGATTATTTCTTGGAGGTAATTCTATGTTTGTGCTTCTTTTCAAAATTATGCACAACAATATGCTTGTTTTAGTTCTGTGTCCTAACTGTATGCTATTATATTAAAAAATTAAAAAAAGGGCTCACAATCTCATCTCTCTCCACAATCTATATCGTCACTATTATATGCATCTTTCTCTCTATTTGTGCCAATTCCACTGCCTTTACGTCTTTGTAATCAATATTTTTAAATGCAAAAATCAAAATTGTTTATTTTGTTAAAACCATTACGTTCTTCTTTCTTCTAACCCTTAATATATGCGGAATAAAAAAATCAAAAGACAAATAACATATATTTAATGATTTGTAAATCACTTGTTATTCATGTTGAGATAAATTATTTGGTTTGTTTTCATTCGAGGGTGTGCTTGTTTTATCGAGAGGATAGCAGAGATAAATACCCTATTACATAAATTTTAAACACACACATGATGACAAAGTAAGGCGGAAGAATTAAGTTATTTGTCAGTTTTTAAGTAATTTAAACTAACGCACCAATTAGAAATGGCACATGTTTTTAATAAGCTATTTCATTAACATGGTCCAAATTATTAGTCATGTAAAATTTACTTTAATTACTATCTGTATTGAATCACACATGAGATAAAATGTGATTTCGATGTTTTTAATTATTATTATTATTATTATTATTATTATTATTATTATTATTATTATTAAAGAGAAAATAACATTTTTTATACATAATAAAAATTTTGACTTTAAGATTGAAAGAGGTTTACAAGAGAGTAAGGGAGATTATACTTTGAATGAATTTATCCAGCAAGAAAATAGAGTGAAACGTTAATTGTGATGATATCAAAGAGAGATTAGAGATTGTTGATTTCTTTTTAATGAATAAGTATACTGTTGGAACATAGAAGTAAAACAAGCACATTGTTTTCCATCAATTTGAAAAGAAGCATAGACTTGGAATTGACTCCATTTCTTGTGATAATTTGGTATAGCATAAACTAGTTCTCTACAGGATCATTTAAAATAATGACGTGACAAAAAATAATACTTTCATTTTGTTTTTTTTATGGCACTTTTGTTCCGTTTTGGTATGTTTATTTCACTTTTGTTTTGTTTGAACCCGAGTAGCCGTTACCTAAAGCGCAAGTCACCCAAACTGACTTAATTAACAAGAATCCATTCTCGCGAACATTTTTATACTTTTCAATGTTGTTTTAATTTGGTAATATTTCTTTGTTTGCAGTTCGCTAAACAATGAAACATCGGAAGATATCTCTAAATAATAACATTTGTCAACAAATATTTGTGAGGTAGCATATCATTCTGAACAATTTTTGTTTTATTTGCATTATTTGCATTATTTGTTATATGATAAATTAAAAGAGCTGAATACATGAACACATAGTGTACATATGTTAAGTTGTAACAGCGCAACTGGCAGGGCGTGTTCCTCTTCAACAAATGGTTGATGGTTTAATTTTTTTAATTGGACATGTTTTTATCTTTACTACCTACTAGTAATGATAAAAACAAGTTTTGAACAAAAGTGAAATAACATTTATGCAGGGCCGTCCCAAGAATTTATGAAAATTTTTAGAGCCTTGTAAGAAATTAAATAATGAGACCTTTCATTAAGGAATGTTATATATAAAGTGTCACCGTTCATAAGATATAATGCAATTAGTTATCTAACGTCTAACATATTACTCATTTAAGATATTTTCTCATCTAAGTACTTTTCTCTTCGTGAAAAATATGTGTATACATGCGTATAATTATTAATGGGACAAACTGTGGGGCCCTTAAAAATTTTGGGGTCCTGAGCGATCGCTCACCTTGCAGACCCTCAAAGACGACCCTGCATTTATGATTTGGAATAGTCTTCAATAAGGGTGCAACGAGTTTAGCTTTTGTTGAGTAACTCGAGCTCGAACTCGACTCAACCTTCCCTCATTAAGGCTTCCGTAAAGCTTGAGCCGACCAAATCTTAAATTACCTCATATTTGCGTCTTTTAGGGTTAGACGTAATCTTTTAAACACTAAAGGGATATTATGAGTATTTGCTGTCAAGAGCATATAGCAATAATCACCATATACGTAAAATGGGAAAGAGAACGATTAGGTTACGAGTTTGTGTCTTCGAAAGCGTCAAGAGGTGCCATCGGAGTCGATTTCGAAGCATGATTGATTGAAAGCAAAAGAGAAGTTGGCAATGATATGATAAGGTGTGTTGCAAATGAGATTTGCTTTATTTGCTGATTTGTAACTTTGATCATGTAGCTTTTTATCAATATTGCAATATGGGGTCTCGGATGCAGCCTGCTTCACATAAAGCTTACCGGTGATATCTGTAAACACCATTTGCATGACTGGGACCTACACATAAAGATTATCATGGGTTAAATGCACCTTATATGTCGAGTTGTAGTCTCTTCACTCTTGTTTCAATAGTTCACGTACGTTTATTTTATAATAGTACGTAAATCAGTGTATAATTATTAACCTCATTCTTTCAATAACACGTGTGTTACTTAAGTAGGCAGTCTATCATTGTTAGACTGTAGTCAACCAATGAATACAACAAAATGATACCTTTTTTTTTTTTTTTTTTTCAAAAGTGCCTCATAGTAGAGTAAAACCTACGTATACAAGGAATTTTTTTTATATAGGTTAATTGACTGAGAAACATGTTTTGTTGGTCTCATTTCATGACTGGTAAATAAATAATCATGATAAAATTTACTTAATAAAAGTTTAAGTATTAAAATAAAAGTTAAACAACATTGGAAGGGAAAAGATTAATTATGAAAAAAATATACATACATATATATGATAAGTAGGGAGTGTAAATGAGGCGATCTACTCGAGCTCCGTTCGTTAAGAGCTTAACTCGAGCTTAGGTTTAAAAACCTGACGAGCTTTTACATATATATAATGTATAATACACAGTGGAAACTCGATAAAATAACACTTGATTAATTAATAAATTAACTGTTTAGAATAATATTTTCTTTGCAGGTCTCAGATTTATTAATTTTTAAATAAATTAATATCCGTTAGTTAATAAATTTTTTAATTAATGAATTTATGTCACACCATGAGTATTAATTTATAGAGTTTATATTGTATAAAATATAGTATTGTTAGATTCTATATAGTTTTTGAAATAAATATACATTGTTGAATTAAGGTTCTTCTACTTAACATACATGCATTATTCTAAACACGTTTTAAGTATATTTTGGCTGCTAAAAAAGTACAAAGAAACTATAACTCATAAACGAGCTCGAGCTTTTGGAATAACTCGCAGGCCGGGGTTCAAGTGTAATTTAGGAATAACTCACAAGCCTAGTTTTGACTTTTGAGCTTAATTTACAAAGGAGGCTCGAAATGAGCCGAGTTCAAGCTCCTACGTAAATGAAAATATGGTGTGAATGGTGAGAGAGAAAGTTAAACAAAGTTGGAAGGCAAAGATGAAAATATAGTATGAAAAATAATTTTTCTGATATAGAGAAAGATTTTTCTCTATATTTCTCTGTTCTTTTTGTGTGTTCCAATTTATTTTATTTCTTAAATATATTTAACTTACATAATAGCACTGTGGCGGGTCTCAAGATATAATCTTCCAGTTTATAAATAAATGATTATATGACGAAATATTAATAAAAGGTACACTGAAGCTTTATCGTTAAATGCTCAAAAGGTTTATCGTTACCATTAAACCAAGAGCTGTTCGGTTTAGGAGAATCAACCGGCGACCCAGGTGCAATATTTGGTTGTTTTTATGATTTTTTTTTTATTATTTTTTTATTTATTATTTTTTATTATTTTTTTTTTTTATTTTTTTTTTATGATTTAGATATGATGTTAAGCGATATGCCGTTATCATGTAGAGGTTTACCTAAGTCTTGTGATGTTGTTGTGGTCCGTATCGATTGGATGTAGCAAACATCCACATTAATATAAAAATAAGGTTTAAAGTTTTTATGAACCGAGATAACCTCCTTATACGAGTTCAAGAGTTGAGAGAATTTACCACACCTTGTGGATGTATATTAATGACTATTTATAATACAAGATTATATGATTGGTTCCTACTACTTTATGGGATTGATATAATTGGTTCCTATTCTACGGGATCATGAAGATATATTGCTAATACTCTAAAATAAATAAATAAATAAATAAATAAATAAATAAAATAAAATAAAATAAAATAAAATAAAATAAAAAAGAAAAAAAAGAAAAGAAAAAAAGACATCCTTGTCATAAGAGAAAAATCATTTTAAGTACAGTAATTCTTTCCTGCAAGACATAACCTTATATTCAGATTAAAGTAAAACACAAATCTTTCTATATGAAAAGACAACAGAATTTTTGTCCGAAGGCCCATGCAATCTAAGATAAGTAGAGAAAACAACTAAGGACCATACGTTCGAAAAGCCTTCGAAAAGTAAAGAAGAGAACGCAAAGAGCAATTTTGAAATCGATATACACAAAGAAAAAGTGATCGTAAAAGGTCACAAAATGGCGCCACATGTAACTAAAGATGGGAAGATGATTTGAACACTATCGTTTGCTTTCTATCAGTGCTAAAAAACTAAAGTAGAGTCCTATGAAAGAGCTCGGTTTTGTATGGAAAATAGCATGATTTTGAAGTTGGAACAGATCATTAAGAAACCAAATTTTACTCTTATCGTACCGGCCTAACCACCATGCAAATTACACCACCCGCCATGCAAATTTTACTCTTATCGTTACGGCTACTAAACTTCAAACATGCCCACAATACACACCCGCCCATGCAAATTAATTTTTTTAATAAATTGAAGAAACATTGTTAGCTAGGATTTATGCGTCGTGAAATAAATATGTATTTCAAAATATAGAAATATTTTTATACATTCAATATAGGAAAATTTCTGGTGACTTTCGCTCCACACAATAAATTATAAATCAACGTCAATTGATTTGTCACAGCTCAAACAAAAATATCGTATCCTATATCCATGAAAAGTACAATCTACTTGTTTTCATTTGATGTAAAAAAATAATTAATGAATAATAATAATAATAATAATAATAATAATAATAATAATAATAATAATAATAATAATAATAATAATAATAATAATAATAATAATAATAAAAATAAAAAAAATAGCGGCACAAGTTTGAAATGACAAATACAAAAGAGGTCATTAGTGTAGAATTAAAGTGAATCTCATTTTTTAGGAGGGTCTACCAGTTAATCCCTTCACGAGTGGGAAAATCAAGCTTCACTTTCCGTTTGACAACTTGATTGCAGTCTTTCTCAAGCTCTTTGTTTTCATCTTCAATTTACATGAGCATTGAAGAGTTATACGTAATGTACACTGTACAACAAATTGACATTCTGATTGTGATTTCATTGACAACAACGTCTTTGATATATAGGCATTGTTAAATTCATAACCGAATCAATAGCCATTGCAAACATGCTAATGGACGTTTCGAGTTGATAAGAAATAGTATCAAACACGCTAAGAACTTGTTTTTTGATTATCCTGAAGGACCATCTTACAAAAAGATAAATTCTACATTATATCATAGTTTGGGGGTGTTGGTATAGAGTATTGATTTTGAAATTTTTATTTTCATGGAAAGTTTGAATAAGTGATCAAGCACTTAGCTTATCGGAATGGTGTAATATTAATTACAACCTGTAATCAGAACCGAAACATTACAACCAAGAAATATAAAACAAGAAAAACCATGGCAATCCATAATTAGTAAATAAAGAAAGAAATGAAGTAAGGAAACCTGAAAGCATATTATGATCGAGGTACATGTTTGACACATTTTCTTGAAAACAAATTCGCCGTCTGTTTTAAGTGTATAACAATCGAAGAAGTTGCACTGCTAGACGTTACCATTATGTATGAATTTCAGCAATACTTTCATTCGTTGGAAATTTAAGATTGTCCAGTTTTGAGTGTTAGTGCTTCTCCTTTATTTTTCTTAAAACCAAAACTCATCCGTTTAAAATTTTAAATAGTTGAACAGAAGAAACGAATGTTATTAAAAATTTCTCGTCAAGGAATTCTAAATTAATCATAATTGACTAGTTAGCGAGTATAAATGGCCATTAAACGAGGGTTACGCATCATATCAAATGTCAGCAAGAAATTACAGCTTTCAATTTGGATGCTCCATTTTGAAAATCAATGTGTTAACCAATTTTTCAGCAAATGGTTCACGCTACACCATTTTGTACTTGGAGCGACGACAGATGTCGTCGCTATAAGTCAAACACTAAATGTTATAGCGACGACATGTGGTCTTAATAAATGCCGTCTCTGTAGAACCGTCGCTATAAGTTATAGCGAAAACGGATTTGACCTATAGCGACTACGCCTGTTGACTTGACTATTTGACTTTTGACTCCCTTTTTGACACAAACTATAGCGACGACATGTCGTCGTTATAAATATTATTGACTTGACTTTGACTTTTGGGCTTTTTGAGTTGACCAACCAAAACCTACATGGATGACCTATAGCGACCACATGGGTCATTAAATAAATCTTCGAACCGATGATTATTAATTGCCACATACCTCGCCTTTGTTGGTGGGTTAATAATGGTTGGGGGTGGGAATGTGCTAAAGAAGAAGATGATGAACTCCCCATCAACCTCCTACACCGTCCTAGAAAAAACCTCCGGCTTGTTCCCAAGAATTGGGCCAAAATATTCTTGCCATTTATCCTTGTATTTAAATCGGCTTAGCTCTCTCAAAATTTAATCATATGTCGTTGTAAAGTCACAAAACAAGAAAATTAATTTCACAAAAATGAAAAACAACTCAATTTACCATTTTAGCCAAACTCGTAATCATAAGTCACTTTGTCATTTATATTACACACGTTTTGAGCCATTTTAGCCCAAGCGTGTACTAATAAGTAACATTGTCGTTTATTTGAGTCATTTTCACCCGTTTTGACCCATTTCACTAATTATAGCCCAACCATGTACTAATAAGTAACTTTGTCGTTTATATCAGGGACGGAGCCAGAATTTCAGATTAAGGGGGGCCCGTAAGTAATCTATATTGTGGAAAACTAGAAGGGGGTTGAATAGTTTACCGCTTTTTAGGTTAATTATCTTTTAAAAACTTTCATATAATCAAAGATATAATCTAAGATATACTTTTCAAACAATTAAAGATGTAAGCATGGATACTATCAAAGATATGATCTAAAAGATAATAAGTAGCAAGTAAGAATAAAGAAAAGAACGATCAAACCATGACACGAGTATTTATCGTGGTTCGGCTACAAGGAACTCTATTTTCCTTGCCCTACGTCCA
>LBNU01023272.1:9202-23179 GCA_014162995.1 Artemisia annua
AATCTTTGCTTGAAAAATTGGGTACACATCAAGGATACACGCCATTATCCAGAGTTGTATTGTATATCGTTGTATAAGCGTAGTACGCATGTGGTTTCGGAGCTACCCTAAAGCCCGTTATTCATAAAAGCTAAAGTGCTTTAAGACTTCGGATTGAGATCGGACCTTGGATCCTACATTCTAACCCTAGCAGTTGGCGGTAGGTCTTGGATTGAAACCGTGAAGGTTCGGAGTTGAGAAGTTACTAAGGCAAGCAAAAGTTTTTTTTAAAAAAATAAAAAAAAAAAAAATAAAAAAAAAAAAAAAGAAGAATAAGGATGTATGTTGAAGATTTATGGATTGAAAGTTCAAGTGTTAAGTCTAAAGTTGGTCGCGCATAAGTTACATGTGGATGATCCTAGATTGGACGCATGGGTGCACGTCAACTTATGTCTATGTATTCCAAAGTCTTTGTATGTATCCAATATCCTTGATGTGGACCACATTTCTCGAGCAAACCTTCTTAAGAGAAGATCGATAACTACTTAGCGTTTGAATTTGGTATCTTTATCGGACTAAAAACTATGAAACGAGATGCTTATGAAGAAATTCATTTCTCTCACAAAAATAAAATAATGAGATACAAAAATAGGAAAATGGGAGCAAGAGGTACACGAGTAACTTCCATGGGTAGCGTTGGCATCTAACTTGTAATTAAACAATGATCCGTTTTTACGCTTAGTTTGGGAGCTTGTGAAAAATCAGGGACGATGAATTTTATCCAATCGGTCACTTTTCTATGAATCGTGTTCTTACTCTATGACCCTTAATCGTTATTGAAAGATAATGAAAGTCAAGCACACCGTCATAAGCTAAAGTAGTGTAATATATGATGTACATAGGCAAAAATGGAAAACCGGGGCGTTTTAGGGAATAAATGATTTCGTATTTCTTTTGAACGCTTTGCTACTTTTCAAAGTTAGTAAAGAGAGGTTTGAAATTATTTATCTTTAAATCGTGACGTGATTACATTGCGTGAGGACACGCAATACCTTAGTATGGGGGATTTTGGTATGTGCTATTTTACACATACTTTTGACCTTAGTTTAAGTGTTAAAAAAGACCAAAAACTAACGTTAAACGCCATAGATATCGTGTTTTTATGTTTGTGACTGTGCAGGGAAGGATATTCCAAAAACATCATTAAAAGCAACCAAAAAGCCTAAAACGAGCACGAGATTTGGAAAAGAGTTTGAAAGTGAAGCCGAAGATGAAATTTGCTTAAGAAAATCCCGTGACGACGTATTTATTTCTTAAAGGCTCGAGAAAACGAAAGCGACGCTTAATCAAAGTTCAAAGATAATTATTAAGATAAGCTTTATAAGTTCGAGCAAGTGATCACTTTTACGTCTTTGAAGACCTTTGAAAAGCAAGTCAACACGCTACCTCAAGTTACAAGGACTTAAGTTTAATTCTTAGAAAGTTTAGTAGTGTGCAATATAAGTTTATGTGTAGTTTTCATGAACGATAAAAGTAGAGGGGCTAAAACGTACACGATGTAAAAAGGAAGCCTCTTTGGCTCCTTTAAATAGCACCCCACGGCTTCATTTTGAAGCTAGTCTTTAGTCTTCATTTTTAGTTTTATTAAGTTTTTATATTAGTGTAAGTTTTATTTTTAATGCAAGCTTATTTTTCATGTCTTATTTTTAAGCTTATTGTCTTTCATCTTAATCTTTCTCTTTAATCTTTACAAGTTTTGAATCTTTGTTTACGTTTATCCTAATCTTTTATAAAAGCTTTTATATAATCTTGTCACCTTTGCATGTTTTCCTTTTGAATAAGATAAAATAAAAATGGGTTAGGGCTTGTAATAGAATCGTTGGCTTATTTTTAAGCTTATTTAGCTTTTTGAACTAGTCCTTTACAAAGTTTTTTATAAGTTTTATTTAGTTTTTATTAGGTTTCAATATTTTGTTTCACGAAAAAAAAAGAAAAAAAATAATAAGTTCAGTACGTTTTTTTAAGGGTTTTGCGAGTTTGGTTTAGGGGTTTAGCGAGTTTAGTGTTTAGTTTGCGAGTATGACATTTTACTTTGAAGTCTTGCGAGTATCGAAATCTGGTTAGCGAGTATAGAGTCATTTTTAGCGAGTATAACCTTTTCTTTAGCGAGTATCGTAGTTTATCATTTAGCGAGTATGTTTTGTTCCATTTATTTAGCGAGTAGAAACAGTCAAGTTGGCGAGTATGGTCAAAGGTTGCGAGTATGACTTCTTTTCTTTGCGAGTATGTTTCGAATAGCGAGTATGCTACTTGGGTTTGCGAGTATCATCTTGGCAGCCAATGATTTTTGCGAGTATAGTTCCAATTTTTGCGAGTAAGGTTTACATATCCTTGCGAGTATGAACTTTGTTTTGTGAGTATGGCATAAAAAGATAGCGAGTATGAGTCCAACTCTTTTGCAAGTATGAGATTTTTAATGTCGAGTCTTTTCGTTTCCTTTCAAGTGTCAATTGTTTCTTAAGCCGAGCTAGGCTTTTATTCTCCTCATTGTTTCATCGAGTGGGGAGTTTTCTTTTATTAAATCTAAACGACACTCTGTCGAATTTTTCTAAAAATCTTTTTAAATTTGTTTACTTTCTTATCATCTTAGTTCATTAAATCTTTTTATTAAGCTTTACGTTTACTTTTCATTTATTAAATCTAAAATCCAAAAACATTTTCAGTTCTTAGTTTACTTTTCTTTCTTAAACATTTCTTTCTTTTTAATTATCTTAGTCTCATCAAGTTTAATGTTTTCCTTTGTTCTTAATTCTATTTCTCTTAAACATGTTCTAATTTTCTAAAGTTCTTATTTACATTAAGTTTTAAACAATTTTCGTAGAGTAACAAAAACAAAGATCAAAACTTTCAAACCTATTCACATCACATAACTCACGATTTTGAGTGAAGAGATCAATTCAACCCTCGTTGGGACTACGACTCGTGTTTAAGCTTCACCGCTTGATATTCAACGATCAGTTGTATCTACAGTACACGATACCCCTAGTACACCCCTCCGAGCCTATCCTTTCGTTTCGATCTTTGAGCATCTTACTCAATGTGAGAATTTTTTTACACCCACTAAATGTACACCCAAATGCCTTAGCCTACCTTGTATGCACCCACCTTTAGTGCATTATTGTGACAACATTTGTGTTAAACCCTTTGTTAATTATCTAGTCGATTACATGGTTGCTAAGTCGAGTCATATCCTTGTACATATTGTTTTGGGACGATTGGGACTCATGGGTAAAGTACTAGTGTAATGGAGTAATGGGAAAGAACAACATTATTACCCCCATATGTGCTGAATATCTTAAAAGTACTCCAAGTTTTTCGATTATCTTAATTCGAGTCAATAGAATAGTAATTGTAAAGTTATGTAAAGATTCAAGTGTAAGGGGAATGCAACTCCCCTATGATGTATTATTTTGGATGGTAGGGTAAGAGTGTATGAAAAAAAATCGAAAAATCAAGAAAAATACAAAAAAATTAGAAAAAGAAAAGAGAAAAACAAATGGGCTACCATCCATTTCTTTTATTTTATTGTTTAAGTCGAAATAGTGTCTTGAAAAAAAATACAAAAAGAGAGTCGTAGTAGTTTAAGTTGAGTCGAGTCTTGGCTTAGCAACGCCTCATTGTACATGTAATTGACCAAGATGATTGACTTGCGACCAGTAAACTATCCTTTATCCAACAAAACCGTGTTTTCCATACCCTACACCTAACGTTATAACCCTTTGTAAAGACCTCTTTGATAGTTTATCCTAGGTGCTTACGCCAAAAGTGGTGGACGCGTGATCCTTTCCCAAGCCTATGGTAATCTATTTTCTATGACAGGTAATGTGTGATATTTCTCAATTTCCAATTATGATATATAAATTTTCAACACCCGAGGGATGAGAGTATCCAAACACTTAATGTGAGGTGCTAGTGTATGATTTCCGTGCTTGTTATGATTAGGGTCGAATAACTCTTTGTTGTAATTACTTTTATATTCGTGTTAAATGACCCCTAACTCATATTTTGATTGGTGGAAAAGCTCATTTGCTTGAGGACAAGCAAATCCCAAGTGTAGGGATATTTGATAAGACGAAAAGTGTTACGGTTTTAAGGGGTCATTTAAGCCCTAAATCGTATTTATTTGATCTAATGTTGCCCTAAATCGTTCCTTTTGTCATTTTAGGTACTTTTGAGAAGAATTCTGGAAAACATGCATATTTGGACGATTTTGGAGCATAAAAGTGAAGAAAACGACAAAGTCTCAAAAGAAGAAGAATTTACACCTGACGGCGTCAGAGTCACAAGGTGACGCCGTCAGCAAACGATGACAAAAGAGTGAAACTATTTTACAAATGACGAGCCAGAAAGATTTTGGACATTTACACCTGACGGCGTCAGGTGTTACAAAGTGTAGGCCGTCAGGTGTTAAGTTAACAAGAGACGTCCCAGAAGACTTTTGAAGGTGACGGCATCAGGATTCAACCTGACGGCGTTAGATGATATAGAGTGACGACGTCAGAAAGGAGGCTTGCACGAGAAGAAACCGAAATGGAATCATCACAAGTTGAACAAGACAATCACAACTTGCGCGTGGAGTAGCTGTTACTGTTTTGGCCATAAAATCTTCATACGAACTCGGATTTGGGTGATTCAAAAGCCCACGCGAAGAGGACGAAAAAATCTTCGATTTGGTGAAAACGACGAGCTGATGCCGTCAGGTGTTAGAGCTGATGCCGTCACCCTTTGCCAACAGAAAATCAGCCTATAAATATAACATTATAACTTCACTTTTTGTAAGCCCCAAACCCTAAGTCCGATTCTAGGGTTAGGGTAGGTGTTTTTCCAGCAACTTATAGGGTCTTAATTACTCCATAAACATCTTGTATTGGTGTGTTGATTCTATCTTAATTATGTCTTCCATTATTATTGTTGCTTGTTCTTCATTGATTATGTTTTGCTAAATCACCTAGTGTCTACTTATGATTGTGTGAAACTTGTATATAATTAATTAGATCTTATTGATTTCTTGTTGATGCTTGTGTCTATCTCCATCAATGAGGGGCTTGTTGATGTGTGTGTCTATCTCCATCAATTAAGGCGTGACAACTTCAATAGATCTAGTTGGTTTAGTTTATAATTCTTGTTTCCTATTGATTCTTGTTTTGATTGAATGTTCCATCGATGTTAGGCTTAAGAAAACTGGCCAACCTCCTTTATGGTAACGTGCTTGAATGTCTTAAGAAACATGTAGTTGAGGCATACTAGGCTATTAAGGTAGTATTTAACGCATGAGCCACTGTTTACAATCCCTATGGTTATGTAGTGCATGGCATAGGAGGAGATAAGAGCTCATAGAATTGGAGAGATATGTATGCCACTCCATGAGTTATTAGGAATACACCCGTCAATTAAAACAAGGTTTACAGTCAATAGGTAGAATTTGATAGCTAGCAAGGAGTAATAAATCATAGGTAGACATGCTTCACTTCCCTTGTAGAACCGTAGTTTACTTTCATACACATTAGTTTAAGTAGTAGCTTTTGGGTTAGTTGATTAGCAACTAATTCCGCCCACTCCTTCAAACCCGAGATTTTTACTTGCTTTCCATAAAACAATAAAAATACAAAAATATTCATCCCTCATCTCTAGACCTAGTAGATAAATTTCAATCCTAACGAACACTATTCTTTGAGTTGAACGATCAATCCCCCGTACTTACCACTACACTATACTACATCGGTCAGGTACACTGCCTGGTGGGGTTGTAAGCCTCTTGAGATCCCTCGAGAGGTAAAACTTGTTGTAAGGTCGCAAAACCACGCATCATGCAGGTTAAAGGTGGAGGAGGGAGTTTAAACTGGTGGGTAAAAGAAGGGGTAGGGGAGACGGGGTGTATGTTTGACCCTTGTTTGAACGTGATTTAAATAAACATAGTTTTATTCATTTGTTTTTGGGCTGAGGAAGTAATGGGCCAGGATATGTGTGGGTTGTGGGTTTATTTGGGATATTGGGTTAATAATAAGAAAGAGGGTCCGTTTGGTTTAGTCATGAATAAAACCCAAGGACCAAACTTGTACATGCTGAATTTTGAAGGACCCCTGCAGCCAATTTTCAAAAGTCATCCCAAGGATAATATTTGCCAAGTTCCATTAATCCAAGGACCATGATTGCAATTTTCCGCTTTTAAAATTCCCGGTGACCAAATGTGTCAGCTTTTGAAAGTTAAGGGACCAAACTGCAAATTCTTCAAACTTTTCACCAAAGGATCAAAATTGACAACTTGTGACTTTCCAGGGACCAATGTTGACTTTTTCCTCCAAAATATTCCACCAAGGGCCATTTCTGTCATTTTCTAAAAGTTCAAGGACCAGTTTTGCCAAATGTGAAACTTCAGGGACCAAACTTGTAAATTTTGAAAGCTTTTCACCCAAAGATCATTTTTGATTTTTAAGGACTTGGTTTGACTTTTCTTTTCAAAATAAATGCTCAGGGACTATTTTTGTCAAGTTTTGAAAGTTGGGGGACTGAAACTGCCAATTATGCAAACTTTGCTCGGTTTTTATGTAACACCCCCAACTCAAATACGGTAGCTATCATGCTGAGGGTATTACGCAAATAGAAACCAGGCACATTTAAAGCTAACGACCACAACACGGGACGTTTATAAATGTTGCAAAACATATCATTCGAATTACAAACCATTTAGAGTACAAGGACTCTTAAGTCAAAGTGGCAGCGGAAAAAGTAAATAGAGTTTGCAGCGGAAAATAAACAAAGTTTAGCAGCGGAAGTAACAAAAGACACAAAAGGTTTTACAAATGACATGCAAATAAAGATAGAAAGATAGTAAAGCTGCCTTGACAGAAATGCCTCTTCAGCCTTAGCCACTCCACCATGCCCCAAGTATCAAGCTTCAAAGCTAATTATTAATATCATTAGTACCTGAAACACATTCTTAAAAAGTCAACACAAAGGTTGAGTGTAATCCATAGGTT
The DNA here is from genome assembly GCA_014162995.1 of Artemisia annua. Classification (NCBI taxonomy): domain Eukaryota; kingdom Viridiplantae; phylum Streptophyta; class Magnoliopsida; order Asterales; family Asteraceae; genus Artemisia; species Artemisia annua. Next base: position 16,219 of record LBNU01023272.1, read on the forward strand.
TAAATAATAAGGTTGAGCACAAGGTTTTAATCATAAGATATGAGCAACATATGCAAATAACATGCATTAAAAGTTTAAAAGTATCTTAGGTACAAAAATAGAAGTTTGGCTAGAATTAGGTTTTGGGAAAAATACCAGGTGTTACATAACATACATCATATTTAGAAATCCGTCCCGGATTTAGTTTAAGTCACCAGTCCCGGCTTTGAAAAGATTTGGGTACTTGCGTTTAAATTCATCCTCGCGTTCCCAAGTGTACTCAGGTCCTCTCTTGGAATTCCAACGAACTTTCACAAGAGGAATATGACTCTTCTTCAATCGCTTAACCTCGCGATCCATAATCTCAACAGGTTCTTCAACAAAATGCAACTTCTCATCAATCTCAATCTCCTCAAGCGGAATTACCGCATCCTCATCGGTCAAACACTTTTTCAAATTCGACACGTGGAAAGTAGGGTGAACCCTACTAAGCTCGGGTGGCAATTCTAGCTTATAAGCCACGGGACCAATCCTTTCCCAAGCCTATGGTAATCTATTTTCTATGACAGGTAATGAGTGATATTTCTCAATTTCTAATTATGATATATAAATTTTCAACACCCGAGGGATGAGAGTATCCAAACACTTAATGTGAGGTGCTAGTGTATGATTTCCGTGCTTGTTATGATTAGGGTCGAATAACTATTTGTTGTAATTACTTTTATATTCGTGTTAAATGACCCCTAACTCATATTTTGATTGGTGGAAAAGCTCATTTGCTTGAGGACAAGCAAATCCCAAGTGTAGGGATATTTGATAAGACGAAAAGTGTTACTGTTTTAAGGGATCATTTAAGCCCTAAATCGTTCCTTTTGTCATTTTAGGTACTTTTGAGAAGAATTCTGGAAAACATGCATATTTGGACGTTTTTGGAGCATAAAAGTGAAGAAAACGACAAAGTCTCAAAAGAAGAAGAATTTACACCTGACGGCGTCAGAGTCACAAGGTGACGCCGTCAGCAAACGATGACAAAAGAGTGAAACTATTTTACAAATGACGGGCCAGAAAGATTTTGGACATTTACACCTGACGGCGTCAGGTGTTACAAAGTGTAGGCCGTCAGGTGTTAAGTTAACAAGAGACATCCCAGAAGACTTTTGAAGGTGACGGCGTCAGGATTCAACCTGACGGCGTTAGATGATATAGAGTGACGACGTCAGAAAGAAGGCTTGCACGAGAAGAAACCAAAGTGGAATCATCACAAGTTGAACAAGACAATCACAACTTGCGCGTGGAGTAGCTGTTACTGTTTTGGCCATAAAATCTTCATTCGAAATCGGATTTGGGTGATTCAAAAGCCCACGCGAAGAGGACGAAAAAATCTTCGATTTGGTGAAAACGACGAGCTGACGCCGTCAGGTGTTAGAGCTGACGCCGTCACCCTTTGCCGACAAAAAATCAGCCTATAAATATAACATTATAACTTCACTTTTTGTAAGCCCCAAACCCTAAGTCCGATTCTAGGGTTAGGGTAGGTGTTTTTCCAGCAACTTAGAGGGTCTTAATCACTCCATAAACATCTTGTATTGGTGTGTTGATTCTATCTTAATTATGTCTTCGATTATTATTGTTGCTTGTTCTTCATTGATTATGTTTTGCTAAATCACCTAGTGTCTACTTATGATTGTGTGAAACTTGTATATAATTAATTAGATCTTATTGATTTCTTGTTGATGCTTGTGTCTATCTCCATCAATGAGGGGCTTGTTGATGTGTGTGTCTATCTCCATCAATTAAGGCGTGACAACTTCAATAGATCTAGTTGGTTTAGTTTATAATTATTGTTTCCTATTGATTCTTGTTTTGATTGAATGTTCCATCGATGTTAGGCTTAAGAAAACTGGCCAACCTCCTTTATGGTAACGTGCTTGAACGTCTTAAGAAACATGTAGTCGAGGCATACTAGGCTATTAAGGTAGTATTTAACGCATGAGCCACTGTTTACAATCCCTATGGTTATGTAGTGCATGGCATAGGAGGAGATAAGAGCTCATAGGATTGGAGAGATATGTATGCCACTCCATGAGTTATTAGGAATACACCCGTCAATTAAAACAAGGTTTATAGTCAATTGGTAGAATTTGATAGCTAGCAAGGAGTAATACATTATAGGTAGACATGCTTCACTTCCCTTGTAGAACCGTAGTTTACTTTCCTACACATTAGTTTAAGTAGTAGCTTTTGGGTTTGTTGATTAGCAACTAATTCCGCCCACTCTTTCAAACCCTAGATTTTTACTTGCTTTCCATAAAACAATAAAAATACAAAAATATTCATCCCTCATCTCTAGACCTAGTAGATAAATTTCAATCCTAACGAACACTATTCTTTGAGTTGAATTATCAATCCCCCGTACTTACCACTACACTATACTACATCGGTCAGGTACACTGCCTGGTGGGGTTGTAAGCCTCTTGAGATCCCTCGAGAGGTAAAACCTGTTGTAAGGTCGCAAAACCACGCATCATGCAGGTTAAAGGTGGAGGAGGGAGTTTAAACTGGTGGGTAAAAGAATGGGTGGGGAAGACGGGGTGTATGTTTGACCCTTGTTTGACCGTGATTTAAATAAACACGGTTTTATTCATTTGTTGTTGGGCTGAGGAAGTAATGGGCCAGGATATGTGTGGGTTGTGGGTTTATTTGGGATATTGGGTTAATAATAAGAAAGAGGGTCCGTTTGGTTTAGTCATGAATAAAACCCAAGGACCAAACTTGTACATGCTGAATTTTGAAGGACCCATGCTGCCAATTTTCAAAAGTCATCCCATGGATAATATTTGCAAAGTTCCACTAATCCAAGGACCATGATTGCAATTTTCCGTTTTTAAAATTCCCGGGGACCAAATGTGTCAGCTTTTGAAAGTTAAGGGACCAAACAACAAATTCTTCAAACTTTTCACCAAAGGATCAAAATTGACAACTTGTGACTTTCCAGGGACCAATGTTGACTTTTTTCCTCCAAAATATTCCACCAGGGGCCATTTCTGTCATTTTCTAAAAGTTCGGGGACCAGTTTTGCCAAATGTGAAACTTCAGGGATCAAACTTATAAATTTTGAAAGCTTTTCACCCAAAGATCATTTTTGATTTTTAAGGACTTGGTTTGACTTTTCTTTTCAAAATAAATGCTCAAGGACTATTTTTGTCAAGTTTTGAAAGTTGGGGGACTGAAACTGCCAATTATGCAAACTTTGTTCGGATTTTATGTAACACCCCCAACTCAAATACGGCAGCTATCATGCTGAGGGTATTACGCAAATAGAAACCAGGCACATTTATAGCTAACGACCACAACACGGGACGTTTATAAATGTTGCAAAACATATCATTCGAATTACAAACCATTTAGAGTACAAGGACTCTTAAGTCAAAGTGGCAGTGGAAAAAGTAAATAGAGTTTGCAGCGGAAAATAAACAAAGTTTAGCAGCGGAAGTAACAAAAGACACAAAAGGTTTTACGAATGACATGCAAATAAAGATAGAAAGATAGTAAAGCTGCCTTGACAGAAATGCCTCTTCACCCTTAGCCACTCCACCATGCCCCAAGTATCAAGCTTCAAAGCTAATTATTAATATCATTAGTACCTGAAACACATGCTTAAAAAGTCAACACAGAGGTTGAGTGTAATCCATAGGTTTAAATAATAAGGTTGAGCACAAGGTTTTAATAATAAGATATGAGCAACATATGCAAATATCGGGTATGCAAATATCGGGTAATCAAGGGAACAACCAATGTATAGAGGCATCCCTGTGCATATAACATTGTTGATGATGCTAAGCTCATGACACGCAAAACGTTAACCAACAATCATAGTATCAATATAACCGCAGAATTTCATAATATAATAGTGCCCCCAAGGCCGAGTACTTGCCAATTACCCGGCAAAATCGAATATAGTACACCACAATTTGCCTATCCAGCAAAAGGAGTGGGAGGGTCAATTCCTATAGGCCTATATCCCTATATTCACGCTCACTCGCAAGTGATTAATGGTTCATGATCTGAGGGTCTTGCAATGGCAAGGTAAAGCTACTTAGAACATCGTCAGGAAAGCATACCAATCAAGAAAAGCATACCAAAAATACTTGTGCTCAGAAAACATTTAAAGCATGTATCTCACCCCATGGGTTTATAAACATTTAAAAGATAAAAAGCGGGGCTATGAATCACACCTTAAAAATAGCAGGAAACGAGATATATCAACCAATCAAATAATGCGTCACAGCAAATAATCCTCAGCACAACCTAAGCAACAGAAATATTATAACTCAGCAATGGTACTCGAATATTTCAATAAACAATGCTTGAATAAAGTTTTATAAAATACAATGGCATTTGAAAGAAAATAGTTTTCAAAGAAAAGTCTCGTGTGGAAGAAAGATAGAAAAAAAAAGAATAAGTTGGCGAAACGACCCAACACGCAAGAAAAGACGAAAGAATATCTCGAAGAAAGTGGTCGAAAAGAAATGGAAAGAAAAGAGATGAAAATGAAGGACACACTCATATAAATAACAAATTGCTAATAACAAGTCTCGGTTTTCCCTGTTTTCCCAAAATAACGTTGTAATAAAAGGGTTTCGAAATAAATGGTAGTTGGTAAAATAGTTTGAAGTTCATAAAGAGTTTTACAATGTTTCGGCATGACCTGCCCGTTTATAGAACGTTTCCCGAGTCAACGACTCTTTATATTTTAAACAACGCTAATATTTTATAAATAATAATATGTTTGGATATATCATTCACGTAGTCCATTAGTTGTTTAGGTTTATCGACCATTTTGTATTGTTCGGGTTCCAGGTACGTTAAGATCTTTAAGGGCCTAACGTACCCTACCGTCTCGTGTACCAAAGGGTCCATAAGTCCAAATAACCATAGCCGCAAATTCAATGTGTCCAATTCAAGCTCACAATATAACATCACAATAATAATAATACGGATTCCAAGTCCGATATCCAAATCCACTTAACTATGTCAAATGTATTTTAGGTTTCATAGTTTTTATTATCCGTTTTATTTATTTACCGTTCTAAACTAAATAGTAATAATAATCCCAAGACTAGTAACCAAATCCCGAAATAATCCCGACAAACAACAACAATAACAATAACTACAACTCCAAAATCAAACTCAAAACCAAATCCGAGTCCCTAAACCATTCGGCCATAACCACGACCAAATCCATATCCGAATTCAAAACCAAACACTACCAAATTTAAATCCAAACAACCAAAACAATAACAACAACAATATACATCACCACCCACCACCACCCGTGGCTCGGTGGTGGTGGTTCTCGGCTGCCGAGTCACAAACAAACCAAACGGACCCTTATTACTTATCACAAACACAAAATATATACTCCCTCTAGTCCCAATTTGACAACAACAACAAGAAATAACCAAACGCTCACCGAGTCACGAGTTGAGTCGGTGAGTTCTTACCGAGTCGCGACCAACGAGTACCAAAACAAGAATCCACACAAGTTTTATATCAAAACTTTTAATAAAACATTTTTATAAAGAAATTTAATAAATAAAAATTCGGATTTAATTAAAAATAAAATTAGGGTTTTGAAAAATAAAAGAAAATAATGAGAAGGGGGCGAGTGGGGTAGCTATACCGTCGGTAGGAGGTCTCGGTGGAGTGGTGGTGTTCTCGGTGGTGGTCGGAGTTGGTGGAGGTGGCGCGTGGGGCACATACGGGGTGATTCGAGGGGTATGGGTGGTACGGGTGTGACGGGGGTTACTCGATCTATCGAATGGTGTAAGAAAAGTGGTGGTCGGAATATTTTCCGGCGAAGNAGAGAGAGAGAGAGAGAGAGAGAGAGAGAGAGAGAGAGAGAGAGAGAGAGAGATAATTGAGTGTGTGTGTGTGTGTTTTTATAAATGTGAAATGAGAAAAAGGGGTGTAAATGGGGTATTTATATGGTAGTAAAAGTATAGGGTAGTTTTTGTAATAAAGGAAAGTATAAGGTAAGGTAAATTGGTTAGTTTAAGGGCCAAAGTTGTCAACGCATAAAATTTCTTACGATAAACGTTTCGGGGCTCAAACGACATAGCAAACGGACTCGAAAAATTACGAAACTTGCGCCATTGTTCGCGAAATAATTTTGCCAATAAAATCAAGCACAAACTTCGGAGTTTTTCTCAAACTCTAAATAAATCAAATAATTTGGCAAATGCAATTCAATTCGAGTTTTCTAGGTTGTGCTGAGTCAATCAAGGAATAAATTCTCGTTTCCAATATAATCTCACGCTTCTCAAGCCCAATTTAACATGCATTAAAAGTTTAAAAGTATCTTAGGTACAAAAATAGAAGTTTGGCTAGAATTAGGTTTTGGGAAAAATACCAGGTGTTACATAACATACATCATATTTAGAAATCCGTCCCGGATTTAGTTTAAGTCACCAGTCCCGGCTTTGAAAAGATTTGGGTACTTGCGTTTAAATTCATCCTCGCGTTCCCAAGTGTACTCAGGTCCTCTCTTGGAATTCCAACGAACTTTCACAAGAGGAATACGACTCTTCTGCAATCGCTTAACCTCGCGATCCATAATCTCAACAGGTTCTTCAACAAAATGCAACTTCTCATCAATCTCAATCTCCTCAAGCGGAATTACCGCATCCTCATCGGTCAAACACTTCTTCAAATTCGACACGTGGAAAGTAGGGTGAACCCTACTAAGCTCGGGTGGCAATTCTAGCTTATAAGCCACGGGACCAATCCTTTCCAAAATCCTAAATGGTCCAATATATCGAGGATTCAACTTTCCTCTCTTACCAAACCTGATCACACCTTTCCAAGGCGATACCTTCAACATAACCCGATCTCCTACCTGAAACTCCAGGGGTTTACGCCTCACATCCGCGTAACTCTTCTGACGGCCACGAGCTACTTTCAATCGCTCTTTAATCTGAGC
>LBNU01023272.1:37121-80304 GCA_014162995.1 Artemisia annua
AGATTGGAATATCTTCTAAACAATTACGATGATGATCTTGTTGATATTCAAGTTAATCAAAAACAAGTTGATGATTTCCCAAATCAAACTTCAACTCTTGGTTCGAACTTTGAGCTTTTTAACGAACCAAGTGATGATGAACTTCTTGATTTTAAGGCCAATCAAAGTGAGTGGAAAAACATTTTGTATGAAAAACCTTTTGAAGAAAAATCTTTTGATAATCAAAGTGATGATGTCCTTTTTGATTTCAATGCTGATCAAACCGAATGGAGAGAAATTTTATATGGGAAATCTCACGATGAAAAGTATTTTGAGGAAAAATCGTTTGAGAAAAATTCGTTTGATGAAAAATCTGATAAGGAAAAAGATTTTAAAAAGGATTTTAAAATGGACATTGCTAATATGGAATCCGTTTTTGAGCTAAATGATTTACCTCCTTTTAAGGATGATGTGTTTTCTTCCGATGAGTCCACCATCGAGTACCTTTCCGATTTTTCCTGTGAAGACAAAGTTTTTAATCCAGGAATACTCGATGATGAAAAAACTAATCTTTTGATGAATGTAAGTTCAAACAAAAATCTTGAGAAGCTTTCAATGCTAAAGGAAAAGGATTGCTTTTTGCTTTCTTTTGAACAAAAATCTTTTATGCAAACAAAAACCTTGCTACCGTTTGACACGGGGAATGAGGACACTATTCTTGATCCGGGAGAGGAAAAATCTTTTCACAAAAAGTTGCTTTGTTTGAATAACACCCACCCTCCCGTGACTTTTGAAGCCTCACTTGTTTTACATTCCTTTGCGAGTGAAGATGTCGTTTTTGATCCGGGCATTCCTCCTTTTGTGTCAAATGTGTGTTTAATTTGCTCCCCCAAGAACAAGTAAATTCGGGGCGAGTCTAAGCTATACGACTCGTTACTAAACAAGCGCTTCGTGGGAGGCACCCCATGCTTATCCTTTTTATTATCTAATAAGTAACGCGAGGAGGGCAACCTACTCCAATCTTGTTGTTGGCTATGTTGTTTGTGTTTGTGCAGGATTTCTCCAATTCATGATGACTCTCGTGCTCGTGGATCGTCTCATCTCCACTCAAGTCTCATGCATTGCTTGCTTGGAAATCCTATATCCTTATCTTATCGACTAATGGTATCTTTGGCATACTTGATAAACGGCCTTAGAATTATTATTAGGATTACCCTTACCTTGAAAACATTGAGGACAATGTTTATCTCTAGTCTGGGGGGGTGAATCTTCGATTTGATTGACCTAGCACTTTCATCTTTGTCGTTTACTTACGCAACCCCGTTTTCCCCAAAAATCCAAAAAAATTGAAAAATTTTGAAAGATTGAAAAATTTTGAAAAATTTCAAAGCAAAAATCACAAAAAATGAGAAAAAAAAAATACAAAAATACAAAAATAAAATAAAAGTTTTATAAAAGTTTTGACACCGAGTTTGACTTTCCTACTAGGTAAGAGTGGGAATAAAAATTTTGACTTGATCCGGGCGTGTTGAGCCCTAGCATGTTCCCTTAACCATAGATGATTATATAAGCTTTTGCTAGTTTTGTACACTAGGAGCTACTCTTTTGTCGGCTCCCGTACTTTACTTTATATATGCATGGCTAAAAATTATCGGCTAAGTATCCGCGGGTCTCATTATTTGAGATTTTCAAAATGCGGAGAATGAGAAATGATAGTGTTTATTTAGAAGTTAGTTACCATGCGAGGAGTAGTGGTACTCTTATAAGCTCATCGAGGGTACTTGTGGCTTTTCGTTCCCATCAGCTTATTTCACCCATATTCGTGCAAAATAATTAAAGATGTTAGGTTTAGCCGATGAGTAGTTCTTTATCTTCTTGAGAGAATCTTTGCTTGGGAAATTGGATACACATCATGGAAAAAAACAAAACTCCAAAAATATTTCGTTATTTCTTTCTTTTATCATTTGCAATTTTAATTTCATTTCTCTTAAGTTTAATCTAGTTTTATGTTACTTTTCTTATTAAACCTATTTCTCTTAAACACGTTTGTACTTACATTAAGTTTTAAACAAATTTTCGTAGTGTAAACAAAAACCAAATCTCATATTTCAAACTTATGCATCTCACATAACTCACGACTCGAGTGACAAGATCAATTCAACCCTCGTTGGGACAACGATCCGCGTTTAAGCTTCACCGCTTGATTCTGCCACGATCAATAGGATTCATGTTTGGAAAAATATTTGGGATGGTAATTGGGAGGTTATTGAGAAATTAGGGTTTGTTGATAATTGGGGAAAAGTGATAACTGTATCGAGTGATTTGGGGTTATTTTATAGACAAAGTCAAGGATTGATGGTAATTAATGCGAGTTCGGTGGCACAGTATAATTCAAGATATTTACTTACGATATTTTTACACTTGCATTGATTCTGCTGATTGACTATCAATCAGCAGATTGACCATTGATTCTGCTGAAGGGTTGTTTTTGAAAGTTATTTTACATGTCAGATATGGTCAACAAATTGTTCCGATATACTTGGTCACGATTGGGTAACTTCCTTTTATAACCTAATTCAAATCACTTTGCCCAAAATAACTCATTCCCTCATCAAACAGTTTAAACCCATTCCCAAATTGATTAAGTCGTAACCTCTCATCACAAAATCTTCACATGGCATCTCTTGAAGTCAAGAAAGATCATAACAAGGTTGCTTTTCTGACTAAGACAAAAGGCCATGAGCAATATGATCCAATGGTAGAGTTCTTGCAGAGTTCCAAGATTCATTATGCTTTGACACATTCGCCAAATGTGATATATGAATCATTGGTGAAACAATTTTGGGCAACTGTTGCTAAGAGGTCTGACACAAAGATTGTAGCAACAATTGAAGGAACAGAGTATGTGGTGACTGAATCACTGATTAGGACACAGCTACTGGTTGAATGATGAAGGAGGTGTCTACCATACCAACACTGAAGAAATCCTTGATGGTTTAAGAGATTTTGGCTACCAAAGCACTGTAACAGACATGTGGCACAAGAATCAGTTTTGTCCTATGTGGAGATTTTTGGTGCACACATTGCTTCAGTGTATCAGCAACAAGTCAGGTGGATGGGATCAGTTCTCTACCCAATTGGGTTGTGGATGGGATAAGTTCTCTACCCAAGTCAGGTGTATGTCTTTCAAAGGGTTTGACTTATAATTTTTCTAAGTTTATCTTTGATAATATGATTGAAAATATTCAAAGGAAAAAGCATAAGTTTCTAATGTACCCTAGGTTCTTACAGATTATATTAGACATAACAACCCAAGAGCAAACTTTTTGTCCCATAGGAAAACTAACAGAGAAAGTTTTTGCTTCTATGAGAACTAACTATGAAGGGGCATTTCACCCTTTATTGCCAGCTATGTTGCCACAAGGCAATAATGATGCTGGTGAGGGTGATAATGGTAATGCTCCTCCCTCTCCACATCCTGCTGATTATGGAAATCCATCATCTCTCGGTGTTGCTGCTGATGGTAATCCATCAGTTGCCACTGATGAGGGCCCTTCCATTGCTGCTGAAGCATCCAATGCTTCTCCTGACCAGCCACCACCATCCCCTAGCTCACCCAGGCCACACACATCACCTATCTTTATTGCTCCTGATGAGCAAGTTCATGAGGTTGAAGAGACCCTTCAGTCTCTTGGTACACAAGTACCTTTACCTTTTGAACCTGAGATTACTAGGCTGCCCACACCTAGTCCTGAAAGAGAGCCTTTTAATGATAGCATTCCTACATTTGAGCCTGTTTCTCCTGAAAGCCCCAATGATGCTCCCATTACCACTGAGCAATCTGCTAGTGGAGCTGAGGAGCCTATTACTCTCACAACTATATATGATTTGCTCAACAGGTATGTCAAAAAGGTTGATGATCTTCAAACGGAGCTTGCAGACATTAAATCTTCTCTTGGTGCTGAAATTGAAGCTTTAAAGAGTAAGGTTCAGGGGCTAGAAGCACAACTTGGGAAGAAAAGGAAAAGAAACTTGGTGGTTTCTTCTGATGAAGAACAAGAGGGAAGGCAAATAGACTCTCTTGGATTGTTGGCTGATGTAGCTCAAATGGCTGATGTTCCTTCTTCTAAAGCTGTTGAATCTTCAAAGCAAAAGAAGACTATTCAGTTTCAAAGGAAAAGGAGGAGACAGTATTTGAACAAGGCATCCTTGGAGTCTCTTTGAGTACACAGTGCTGTTGTTTGATGAAGTTAAAAAAGAGGTACCAATGGTGAATATTGCCTCTAAGATAAGACAAGAAGCTTCAGTGCCAGCACACACTTCAGAAGATCCTTCAGTAATATCTGTTGATGGGAGAAATGTTGTGTTGGATTCTCACATTGCTGGTTCATCTGCTCAAGTTGAAGATTCTTCTCAAAATGTTTATCCTGATGCATCTGCTGATGTTCCAATTGTGGATATCTCTTATGATGATTCTTCTAATGAGATATCTCCAAGTGTTCCTGATGTGGATCTTACTGGCAAGGGACAAGATATTTTTGTTGAAGAAGATCTTTATCCAGATTGTGTGACTGATAAGGAAAGAGCTGAGCAGGCCAGGATGTTGCAAGAGTATGAAGATCAAATGAAGAATAAGGCATTATTTACTTCAAGTTTGCCTCCTGAAAGACAAAGAGAATTGGATGAATGATATGTGCTAAATTACACATATCTTTTACCTTAGTTTAAGTATAGAAAAGACCAAAAACTAACGCAAAACGCCAAAGATATGTTGTTTTTGTGTTTGTGATCGTGCAGGAATGGATATTGCAAAAATGACATGAAAATCAACCAAGAAGCCGCAAAAGAGCACAAGATTTGGAAAAGAGTCTAAAAGCCGAGTCAAAGAAGAAATCTACTCATGAGAAGCCCGTGAAGACGAATTATTTCTCAAAGGCTCAAGAAAGTTCAAGAGACACTTAATCAAGCTCATTGATGAATATGAAGCCATGACTTTCTAATTCCGAGCAAGTGATCACTTTTACACTATTGAAGATCTTTGAAGAGCTCGTCAACACATTCACCTCAAAGTTACAAGGACTTATGTCGCGTTTTTAGAAAGTTAATTAGTGTCGTATCTCTAGTTTATGCTATGTATGTATGAAAATTAGAAGATCGAGGGGCTAGATGTCAAAGTTGTAAAGAAGGGCAAGCCTTCCATGGCTCCCCTAAATACCCCCCTCCCTTCTCATTTTTCACTAAGTAGGAGTAGCTTAAAATTAGTTTTTAGCATAATTCTAGAGAGAGAAGTAGCTTATTGTAGTGCAAGAATTTATTTTATACAAGCTTTTGAATTTCAAGTCTTAAACTTTGCTTATTATTTAGCTTATTTCAATCTTTCTTTTCATCTTATTCTCTTTTCACTTCTACTTTGATTCATTATGAGCTCAACAAGTTGCACCACCTTTGCATGAGACTTGTTTTCGTGCCTTATTACCATGGGTTGAGCTTATTTGGGTCTTGGTAGCTTGTGAAAGCTTTTGTTACATGTTATTTTAGCTTATTTACAAGTTTGTTAATCATCCTTTTTAGTGCTTAATCTTTATTTGGTGTCTAAAATAGTTTTTTTATTACAAGCCCTAGAAATATAAAAGTCTTATTTTGATAAATCTAGATTAATTTAGCTTATTTTGAGTATTTAGTTGGCTTAATATTGAGTCCAAATTAGTTTTTATAAAGTTTACTTAAAAAGTTTCACGTAAAAAAATTATGTTAAGTAGCTAACTAGGGTTTAGTAGCGAGTTTCAGTTTTAATAATATTATAGCGAGTATGGTTTTGCTAAGATAGCGAGTTTGCTATGGATTTCCTATGCTAGCGAGTACAAGTTGCTGCCTAGCGAGTTTCATCCTTTTCTCTAGCGAGTTTGGATTGAGGTTCATAGCGAGTTTGGGGTTTCCATGTCCATAGCGAGTTTAGTTGCTCATGCTTAGCGAGTTTGGATCATTAAATCTCACTAGCGAGTTTGGTTACAAACTATGACCTAGCGAGTTTGTTTTTCTTAGTGTAGCGAGTTTGGTTAACATTTTTTTTTACATATCGAGTTTCATTTGTATTCTACATAGCGAGTTTCAGTTTTAACTTTGAGTCTTAAACTTTTTAGAGTCGAGTCTTTTCTTATTTTCTTTTTACAAGTCGAGTAAGACTTTGATTTCCTCCATCGTACATCGAGTGGAGTTTTGTTTTGGTAACCCCTAAACGAAACTCTGCCGAAATTTCTTTTAATCTCTTTACTTAGTTTAGCTTTTCAATTAAGTTTTCGTGGTTTAAGTAAAATCAAACCAAAGCTTTTATAAACCCCATTCATAACACATAACTCACGACTTGAGTAACTCGATCGATTTCACCGCTCGTTGGGACAACGATACCCGTGGTTTAAGCTTCACCGCTTGGATATACCGCATCAATCGAGTAGCTTAGCGAGTTTGGGTCTCATAGAGTAGCGAGTTTGGTAGAAGTAGGGTAGCGAGTTTGGTTTTTCACATGGTGTAGCGAGTATGGTCTTAGATCCTTAGCGAGTTTCCTTCTTCATACCATAGCGAGTTTAGGTTTTGTAATTGGTAGCGAGTTTGGGTTTTATTTGTTTAGCGAGTTTCATTTGTTCTTTAGCATAGCGAGTTTAGAATTTTATTTATTTTATTTTAAATCTTCGAGTCTTAGTCTTTTATTGTCGTGTCTTGTTTATTGAGCCGAGCTAGGCTTACTTGCACTCCATCGTTCATCGAGTGGAGTTTTCTTTTATCCATTTCTTACCGTTACTCTGTCGAATTTTCTTTTAAATCTTTTAACTTAGTTTAATTTTCTTTTCGTTAATTAAAATACAAAACAACAAAAACATTTTCTTTATTTCTTTCTTAAGTTTAAACTTTTATTTCCTTTTTCGCTTCACTTAGTCTAATGTTTTCTTTCATGGTTAATTTTATTCCCTTTCTTATTGTTCTTAATTTCATTTAAACTACATGCAAACCTTTAGTAGAATAACTAAAACAAATTCAACTCTTTTCAACCCATTCATCTCACATAACTCACGACTTGAGTGACTAGATCAATTTCACGCTCGTTGGGACAACGATACCCGTGGTTCTTGCTTTCACTAGCCTAGAAACGCTCTTATCAACCATTAACATTGAAGTTTGGCCCGTCGGTTTGAGACAACTCGACAGTGCCATATGGAAAAACTTGAGCAACGGTACATGGTCCAGTCCATCGGGTATTAAGCTTTCCCGAGAAGATCTTCAATCTAGAGTTGAAAAGAAGGACTCGATCACCAACGTTGAAAACGCGGTTCTTGATTTTGGAGTCATGGATCTTCTTTGTTTTCTCTTTGTAGATCAAAGAGTTTTCGTAAGCTTGATCACGGAGTTCATTTAATTCATTTAGTTGAACTTTCCAATGATCACCCGCGGACTTAAGATCGAAGTTGGCATGCTTAAGGGCCCAATAAGCATTGTCCTCGAGCTCGATCGGTAGATGACATGCTTTTCCATTTACGAGCTTATACGGAGTACACCCGATGGGTGTTTTATAAGCCGTGCGAAGAGCCCATAAAGCGTCATCTAATTTATCCGACCAAGAGGCACGATTCTCGCCTACNTGATCACCCGCGGACTTAAGATCGAAGTTGGCATGCTTAAGGGCCCAATAAGCATTGTCCTCGAGCTCGATCGGTAGATGACATGCTTTTCCATTTACGAGCTTATACGGAGTACACCCGATGGGTGTTTTATAAGCCGTGCGAAGAGCCCATAAAGCGTCATCTAATTTATCCGACCAAGAGGCACGATTCTCGCCTACGGTCCTTTCAAGAATTCGCTTTAAACCTTGGTTTGAAACTTCCACTTTACCACTTGTTTGTAGGTGATACGCGGTAGCAAGACGGTGAGTGACACCGTACTTAAGCATGACTTTTGCAAATTTTTCATTGCAAAAGTGAGTACCGCGATCACAAATGATGGCGCGGGGAGTTCCAAACCTAGCGAAGAGAGATTTAAGAAATTTCACAACTACTCGGGCATCATTTGTTGGGAGAGCCTTAGCTTCGACCCATTTCGACAAATAATCAACGGCCACGATTATGTACTTGTTCCCTCGTGAAGACGGGAACGGCCCCATAAAATCAAAGCCCCATACATCAAAAATTTCACAAACTTGGATGACATTTTGTGGCATTTCATCCAGTTGTGTAATTTTTCCTTGACGTTGACACGAGTCACAAGATTTGACTAAGTCATGGGCGTCTTTGTAAATTGTGGGCCAATAGAAACCGGAGTCAAATACTTTCCGAGCGGTGTAGTTCGGGCTATGATGTCCCCCGGTGGGTCTATTATGACAAGCCTTAAGAATTTCCATGGTTTCTTGGCCATGAACACACCTACGAATGACTTGATCCGCACAAAATTTGAACAAATAGGGGTCGTCCCAAAAGTAATGATTAACATCTTTGAAAATTTTGTTCTTTTGGTGGGACGACATCCCTTTAACAATGAAGTTACCCGCATGGTAATTTGCGAAATCGGCAAACCATGGAGTACTAGAATCACCATGACTAGAAATCACATTAAGTGTCTCGAGAGGAAATGTTTCATTTATTTCCTTTTTCTCAAGAGTACTTTGATGAGGGTTTTCCAATCGGGAAAGATGATCAGCAGCAAGGTTCTCGGCTCCTTTTTTATCCCGAATAAGGGTATCAAATTCTTGTAGGAGGAGAACCCAACGAAATAACCTCGGCTTTGCATCTTGCCTAGCAAAGAGATACTTGAGATCCGAGTGATCCGTATACACTATGGTTTTAGTCAAGATCAAATATGGCCGGAATTTCTCGAAAGCATACACCACGGCTAACAATTCTTTTTCAGTGGTGGTGTAATGAGCTTGAGCCTCGGTCAAAGTTTTGCTCGCATAGTGTATAGGCTGAAAATGCTTGGTTCTACGTTGCCCCAAGACCGCACCTATGGCAGAATCGCTTGCATCGCACATAAGCTAGAAAGGTAGGTCCCAATCGGGGGCAACTAAGATCGGTGCTTCCGTAAGCTTTTTCTTAAGAGTTTGAAAAGCTTTGATGCACTCATCGGAAAAGACAAATGAAGTTTCTTTTTCAAGAAGTCGGGTCATTGGCCGGGCGATCTTTGAAAAATCTTGAATAAATCTACGATAGAAACCGGCATGACCAAGAAAACTCCGAACACCTTTAACAGTAGTGGGAGGAGGTAGTTTAGCAATGACATCGACTTTAGCTTTGTCGACCTCAATCCCACTCTTTGAAATTTTATGGCCAAGGACAATGCCTTCTTTGACCATGAAATGACTTTTCTCCCAATTTAGACAAAGATTTGTATCTTCACATCTTTGAAGCATTTTGTCTAAATTGGCAAGACATGATTCAAATGAATTCCCAACGACCGAAAAATCGTCCATGAAGACTTCCATAGTTTTCCCGATCATGTCGTGGAAAATAGCCATCATGCCTCTTTGAAACGTACCCGGAGCATTGCACAAACCGAAAGGCCTACGCCTATAGGCAAATGTTCCGTATGGGCACGTAAAAGTTGTTTTCTCTTGATCTTTTGGATCAGTGGGAATTTGGAAATAACCCGAGAAACCGTCAAGAAAACAATAGTATTCGTTTCCCGCAAGTCTTTCGAGCATTTGGTCCATGAAAGGTAGAGGAAAGTGGTCTTTACGGGTGGCGTCGTTTAACTTGCAGTAGTCAATACATACACACCATCCCGTTACCAACCGAGTAGGAATCAACTCGTTCTCATCATTTTTAACAACCGTAATACCACCCTTCTTGGGCACACAATGAACGGGGCTTACCCAAGGACTATCCGAGAGAGGGTAAATCAAGCCGGCATCAAGAAGTTTAATGACCTCTTGTTTGATGACCTCATGGATTTTCGGATTCACCCTTCTTTGTTGTTGAACTGTCGGTTTAAAGTCATCCTCAATCAAAATTTTGTGCATACAAAATTCCGGGTTAATACCCTTGATGTCGGAAAGTCTCCAAGCAATGGCTCGCTTGTGTGACTTTAAAACCTTGAGGAGAGCGGCTTTATCATCCTTACTCAAGTCTTTAGCAATAATGACGGGTAACTTATCGTCACCCTCCAAAAATGCATACTCGAGATGTGGTGGTAAGTCCTTAAGTTCGACCTCGGGAGTTTCAATAGATTTTTCAATGGATTTGATCTCCTCATTATGAAGTTCTTTTGGAGGATGAGGGGGTGAAGGATCTTCATTTAACAATTGTTCAAGCAATAGTATATCCCCCTCGGAGTCAAGATAGCCATCATCAACCTCATGCGGAAGTGAACTATCTTCAGCAAGAAAAACCTCAACTTCTTCCAAAAGAAAGTCACTTCCCTCAAACGGAGTGAGGGAAGGGGAAGAGTCGGCTATGATTGGAGAAGAAGATGGAGTGGGATCGCCACTTGGAGAAAAACCAAGAACTTCTTGAGAGTAATCCTCAGAAGCAACATCAATGACGTCTACTCGGTTAATTTCTTCTCGTTCAAGGTCAAGGAGATCTTTTGAAGTATTTTCAATGTTTATGACCAATTTTTCATCTCCGACCCTGAGAGTCATTTCGCCTTCGAGGACATCGATTAATGCATGAGCCGTTTTTAAGAATGATCTTCCCAAAATGAGGGGAACACGAGGGTCGGCATCAAAATCAACGACTACGAAGTCGGCAGGAAAATAGAACTTACCAAGCTTCACAAAAACATCTTCAGCAATACCCTTTGGCTTAGTAATTGTTCGGGTTGCTAATTCTAAAGTCATGTGTGTTGGAGTAAGCTCGGGAAGTGAAAGCTTTTGCCAAATAGAGAAAGGCATGAGATTTATGCTAGCGCCAAGATCGGCCAAGGCGAAGCACTCTTCAAGCTTTTGGAAATCACAAGGTATGAGAAATTTTCCGGGGTCTCCTAACTTTTCAGGAAGTTTCTTTAGAAGTACCGCCGAACAATTTTCATTCAAACGAGTGTTGGTGAGCTCCAACATTTTCTCTTTGTTGCTAAGAAGACTCTTGAAAGTGGAAGCAAACTTGGGCATGTAAAGAAGAGCATCCGCAAAACTAATGTCGAAGTGTAATTTTTGAAAAATTTCAAGAAACTTCTTCATTTGGAGATTAGTTTTGTCATGGAGTTTTTGATCATTAAGCCTCGAGGGATATGGGAACGAAGGCTTAGGAATGCTCTTTGGAAAATCAAATTCGGGAGTTGAAGTTTGGACTTCCGAAGGTTGAACGTGTGCGGTACTTCGTGGGCTAGTAACTTGCACCTTGTTCTTTGTCACCTCGGGCTCACGTTCCACTACCTTTGGGGGAGAGGAAGAAGAGGTAGTAGGAATCGCGGGTCCATCATAAGAAACACCACTACGGGTTGTGATCGCCTTTACATCGCCCTTCGGGTTGGCGATCGTGTTGCTTGGAAGCGTACCCGATCCCGAAAGTCGATCATTTAAAGACTTCTTAAGTTCAGAAATGTGACTGACCAACAACCTGTTTGTTTCTTCTTGAGCTTTCATAAATTGTTTCAACAATTCATCGGTTGATGATTGAGTTTGAACAACGGCTTGATTTTGATTAGGAAAATTTTGAGCTCGGTTGTTTTGATTGAAAGCTTGGTGTTGAAAATTTCCTTGGTTATGATTTCCATTACCATGAAAATTGTTTCCTTGATTACCATAACCTTGATTTCTATTCAAGTTTCCTTGATTTTGAAACCCTTGATTGAAATTCCCTTGGTTTTGAAAACCTTGGTTCATTCGATTTTGGTTTTGGTTATGGTGTTGATTGAAACTTTGGTTTTGGTTTTGAGGGAATCCGGGTGGTCCACTTTGGTTGCTAGCATGGTAGTTTTGAGGGAATGGATTGCCTTCAGTGGCAGTACAATTATAATAGGCGTGTGGACCGCCACAAGTCACACAAACTTCAACTTTCTTAACCTCAGCAGGTTGAGAAGTTTGTGGAGAAGAAACTTTCTTGTTTTTGGTGAGAACTAAGGCATGAATAGCTTCCGTGAGTTTGTCAAGGCTAGCATCGGTGCTAGATTGAGCCACGGGTGATGAGGTAGAAGGACCAACATTCGCTTGGGAAACAACCGGCTTGCTTCGCGGAATGCGGACCTTAGACTTATTTTCAATGATAGCCAAATAATCCCTAGTGGTTCGATTCAAGAAATTACCTCCCGCGGAGGCATTGAGAGAGTCTTGATCGATTTGGCTCACACCATTGTAGAAAGTGTCAAGTTGCATTAACTCGGAGAAACCATGATGAGGACATTTGCGAAGCATGTCCTTGAAACGATCCCACGCCTCACTGAATGATTCATCGAATTTCTGTGTGAATTTCATGATCTCATTCTTAAGGGTGGTGGTTTTGGAAGGAGGAAAGAATTCGTTCACAAACTTCTTGACCAAATCTTCCCATGTTTCGATCGATCGAGGGGGTTGTTTGTCAAGCCAATTTTTGGCAGCCCCATCGAGAGAAAACGGGAAAAGAAGAAGTTTGATTGCCTCTTCAGGGACGTTTTTGCATTTGATGGTGGATGTGATTTTGTTGAACCATCGAATGTGATCTTGAGGGTTGTCCCTTTCAAAGCCATAGAATTGCCGGGATGTGACTAGGTTTATCAACCCGGTCTTAAGCTCAAAATTGTCAGCCACGATGTCTGGAACAACGATAGCATCTCCATAACCCTCGATGGGTGCTTGGAGAAGCTCATTCATAGTGGGCTCAGCCGCCATGATAGGAGGAATAGTACGAATCTCGGGTTCGACTATTGGATGGGCACGTCGACGATTACGCCTTCTCGGAATGTTGTTGAGCGATTGTAAAGGACTTGATGACGTAGAAGAACGAGTGCGCATGCACCACACAAAAACACTTCAATTAAAACAAGACCAACTTGAAAGACAGGGGAACTTAAACCAATAATCAAGAACGTAAGGTTAACTCTTAAGGATAAACGCACAAAGGAGCGGGAGAGAAGAATGGATCTCTCGCTAGGGCGAAGTTCGTCGGATCGCCCTATACCGTTTCGACTCCTCTTAAAGTTTGCTTATCGTTTAAAAGTTTTCCAAAACGCAAGTGATACAAAGGCAAGTTTTGATCTTAAGTTTGGGAACTTATTAATGTTCACACCCCCAGTTGGGAAGTGTTCTGCCTTGGTTTTCGGCGGTAGATTTTATTGTTGTATTTATTAAACAAAGAAATCGGGAAAATCTTTTTGTGTTTTTAATCTTTTATAGATATAATACATATATAGAAACAAAAGAAAAATATTTTTGGTTTTTTATAAGTTTTTGAAAGCGGTAACTTCTTGCGAAGGTTCTACAAGACTAATCGTTAAAACCTTTTACGAGACTTTCAGCACACAGCCTCCCCGGCAGCGGCGCCATTTGATTCGTTGTGGTTTTGTGTGTGCAAAAACAACTTATCAAAAATACCAACAAAGTGAGGTCAATGTTATCGTGAGGACAACAAGACGTAGAGAAATACAAGTAAACCTTTTAGGAAAAAGATTACCTCGTAAACTCGTGCAATGTGATATTTTTAAGACCGGGAAGTGATTTCCCGGGTCGTACCCCAACGAGGTGTGAATGGAAAGCTTCGAGAAAAGATCGATATTAAACCTTGTATGTTTGATTGGAAAGATTGTTTGGTTTTGTTTGTACGTTAAATTAACGAGAATTGGAAATTAACTAACGAGAATGAAAATAAAATAACCTAAGAAAAAAAAGGCAAATGGCAAACTAGGGGAATCCTAAAACACTACGGGACTCAAAATTTAGGTATCGGGAATCCTAAAACACAATTTAACAAATAAACGTGACGTTTATTTAAGATAAACGTCAACGTACAAATAAAAACATGAAAATTAAGCTACGCAAGTCCTATGGGCATACAAACAATTTTCTTACGCACTAAAAGACAAAAGAAAATTTTAGAAAAAAGAAAATTACAAATTTGATAAAAATTCTAATTACTATGAATTAAAAACTAATTATCACTAATTAATTAAAATTAAATACTAAAACCTTTGAAATAAATCTGAGCTTTTTATAAAAATTACTTTGAACTAATTAAATCTAAGAAAAATAAAAGGTTGCAAAAATCTGTTAACAATAAGCAGAAATAAGCAGTTTATAAGCTGACGGGTTAAATAAGCAAAACAGAAAACTAAGTAGTTAAATAATAAATGGTGCAAAGATATACTGAAAAAGTCCCAAGGGCACGTTGGTTGTGTAGTGTGTTGTTGAGGCTTGGTATGCAAGAGGTCAGGGGTTCGAATCAAACCCCCAGACTTTTTGTAACTATTATTATTATTTTTTTTAGTTTTCTTTCCTTGCTGTCTTTCAGACAAACACAATAACTCAAACTCACTTCTTTCTTGAAAACAGATTTTAACAAACAATTTAAATCATTTCTAATTCAAAACTAATTCAAGAATCAAACCTTGATTTTGTTTTCAAAACTATGTTCAAAATTCACAACACAACAGAGCTCAATAAGCTAGAACAAGCTCAACTTAAGCAATTTAATGGCAACAAGCATAAACAACATGAGTTAACAACAACAATTCAAACAGAAACAACAACAAGTTAACAAGCAGACAATCAAGAACATTCAACAAGAACAATAAACAAGCAGTGGCAGCTCAATAATCAGTACACAAATGAGCTTGGATAAGCCAATAAGCTCAAGTAGCATACAATAAGCTCAAATAACCATGATAACAACAAGAAAGAAAGAACAACATCACAATAACAAATCAAGAACAATCAACAAGCTCAGTATATACTACTCAAGTCAGTATGTACTGAGACAACAATAGCAACAGACCAAAAATAAGCAAAAGAAGGCTATAAAATAAGCAATGAAATAAGCAATAACTAGCAAACTAAATCCAATTCCCTAAAGAATATCTAGGGGGCTTTCTAAATCACCAAAGGACAAGAAATAACTCCTATAATTGAGCAATCTAGGGGCTTATGAACATGGGCAAAAACCTGGATGTAGGGGAGCTATTCAGTCAAACAATCAACTTCCATTGCAATTTCTATGTCCAAATCTTTTTCAAACTCCAATTTTCTTTTTGAAATTGATTGACAAGCTGGCAAGGTTTACAAAACATCAAACCTCAATCAATTCCATCCAGATTTGAACCCTATGCATACATCTGAACTTTGTCCCATTTTTTTCAGTATGAACATTGACTTTTTGAAATTTGACACAAGTTTGACTTTGGTGGAATTCTACTGAGCCTAAGTGATTAAATAAGCTAGACTAACCCTAAATGCACCTAAATTAAGCAACTTAAACTAGTTCTAAGCTAAATTGAGGCTTATGCCATCCTAAAATTCCAACAGATAAGCTGTTAGAAGGTTTTGCATTCAATTTTGACTTTTGTTTAGTAAATGTCTAAAACAAGGATTGATTGAAGTTGATTATGTCCTAGGTGCTATGTCTAAGCAGATTTGAACCACAAATAACAACCAAAACTCATTCAAACCAGCAGTACCAAACACCCCTTAATTTAACTAATTTCAAAAATTAACAAAGCAAACTACTAAATTACCAAACAATGTTAACTAATTAACTTATATAATACTAAAACAAACTCAAACAAACAGAAAGAAACAACTATTAGCAACAAATACCAACTAATACAAATTATGACCAATTTATGAGGTAAAACCTACTTGACATCCAAGGCTATGAGATAACTTAGGAACCAGGAATCCAAGAACAACCTAATGCTCCCCATGGAGCTCTAGACCATACTCCATATCCATATCTGCAACTGCCTGTCTTCTTCTTCTTCAAACTTTAATATATTTTTTTTTTGGAATTTTTCTTTGTATATATTTTTTTCTTTTCTGAGTTTGAGTTTTTCTTAAACTAAAAATAACTTTAAAAAGGTTTATGGAAGCTACTGAGAGTCTATAAGATGCAATTAAAAGAAACAACAAGAAAATTAAAATCTAAGTAAAAACATAAACTTCTTGAAACTGAAACAATACTTGAATTAACTTGAGAATTTGAAAATACAACTGTAAATTAAGTCTAAAATAAGAAAAGATACAAAGAAAGGGATGCCATTCAAGGCTTACATAGTGCCCTATTTATACTACAATCGAATTAGGGTTCCCTTTTTGCTTGGTGTGCTTCTTTTGTGTGTACAAATAGCTCAGAATCCATCCTTGTGCTTTTGTGAGTCAATCCCAGCTGTTGGATTAAAGAGAAGATGATCACAGCCCTCTATCTCAGTTTTGGCACCAAAATGATTTGGTGGATTGCCAGGGTGGAGGTGTTAGGTATAAGGTTGTGAGGAGTTGGGGAATGTAGTGGGATTGGGAGTTGTGAATTGGGGTGCTTTTGAGGTGGTAGGGAAGCAGAGGTGGAGTAAAGGAGGGGTGGCTATGGAGGTGGGAGTGTTTATCTGGATAAAACGGGGTGGGTTTGGGGGGAAGATAAGGGGGTGAGTTTGACTGCTTTGACCGTGGGTGGGTTTATATTAACGGGGTGGTGGGTTTTGTATATTCATGGGTTGGAAGTGTTGGGCCAAGAAAGGATTGATGGGGTAATGGGCCTAGCAGGAAGGTTAAGGGAATTTATAGTTGGGTTTATTTGGGTTAAAAGATAATGTAAAGGGTCCATTTGGTTGTATAAGTAAATAAGCCCAAGGACCAATCATGTATAATCTTGAAATTTGAGGGGCCCAAGCTGCCATTTTTCCACAGTATCACCAAGGACCATTTTTGCCAAGTAATGATTTCCCAAGTCAATTTCATCATTTTTCTTCAAAGTATACTTCCCGGGGACCATTTTTGCCAGATTCCAAACTGCAGGGACCAAACATGTACAATCTCTAAACATTTCATCCAAGGATTAAATTTGACAACTTGTGAGTTCCCAAGGACCAAAGTTGACTTTTCCTCCAAAGTACTCCATCAGGGGTCATTTCTGCCAATTTCTAAAAGTTCAGGGACCAGTTTTGCCAAATGTGAAACTTCAGGGACTAAACTTGTAAATTTTTGAAAGCTTTTCACCCAAAGATCATTTTTGATAACTTTTGACTTTTAAGAATTTGGTTTGACTTTTCTTTTCAAATAAATGCTTAGGGACTAATTTTGTCAAGTTTTGAAAGTTGGGGGACTGAAACTGCCAATTATGCAAACTTTGTACTATTTTCATCTGTTTTTAATCATTTTGCATTTAAAACATATAAAACACGATCTTTGGGATATTTTCTGTATTTTGATGTATTTCTGAGTGTTTTCAGATGTTTTTGCAGTTCAGATTGACCAAAAATGATGAGTATTTGCATACTCATCATGCATCCTGGCACTCTTGAGAGAAGTCGAACGGGGCATCCTTCATAAGCAACTGACTCATTGGTCTAGCTATTTTTGAGAAATCTTTAATGAATCTCCTATAGAAGCCAGCATGACCTAAAAAGCTACGGATTGCCTTAACGGTGGTTGGATAAGGAAGTTTGGATATAACCTCAATCTTTTCCCGGTCTACTTCAATTCCACTTCCTGAGACTTTGTGCCCAAGCACAATCCCTTCTTTCACCATAAAATGGCACTTTTCCCAGTTTAGTACCAAGTTAGTCTCCTCACAACGTTTGAGCATTTTTTTGAGGTTAGCAAGACAGCGATCAAAAGAGTCTCCAAAGACTGAAAAATCATCCATGAAGACCTCCATGCTGTCTTCCATTAACTCATGGAAGATTGCAGTCATGCAACGTTGGAAAGTGGCGGGGGCGTTACATAGTCCAAAGGGCATTCGTTTGTAGGCGAAGGTGCCATAAGGGCATGTAAATGTAGTCTTTTCTTGGTCCTTGGGAGCGATAGGGATTTGGAAATACCCTGAGAACCCATCCAGGAAGCAGTAGTACTCATGTCCTGCTAATCTTTCCAACATTTGATCGATGAATGGGAGAGGGAAATGATCTTTTCGGGTTGCATCATTCAACTTCCTATAATCGATGCATACACGCCACCCGGTTACTGTTCTTTGAGGCACTAACTCATCCTTATCGTTCTTCACCATCGTCATTCCTCCTTTCTTTGGTACAACTTGTGCAGGACTTACCCATGGACTGTCTGAAATTGGGTAAATTAGGCCTGCATCTAGGAGTTGATGACTTCCTTTTTTACGACTTCCTTTATGTTGGGGTTTACTCGCCTTTGAGGTTGCACGGAAGGTTTATAATCGTCCTCCATGAGGATTTTATGCGTGCAAAAGGTTGAGTCAATCTCCTTGATGTCGGCTACACTCCATGCTATAACTCCTTTATATTTTCTTAAAACCCCTAAGAGTTTATCTTTTTGTTCACTTTTCAAAGAAGAGTTTATGATTATTCTCAGGTTTACGAAGCTCAAGCTGTTCGATTTCTTGTCTGGGATAGAAGGAGACTGCGCTAACATCCATAGTCTTCTCCTCCTCTAAGATGGGTAAGAGAGCTTCGTCGCGCAACCAACCAACTTCTACTTGTTCATCTACACAATTTATCAATCACGTCGGATAGTTCATCGACTTCTCCGATGAAATACAGCCGGTTAGCTGCTTCGAAGGAAAGATTCATTGTGTCCTTGATGTTGAAGGTTAAGCTATCGGCCCCTACTCGTAAGGTTAGTTTGCCATCATGAACATCAATAACAGCACGAGCAGTTGCAAGGAATGGTCTTCCTAGAATGATGGGCACTAGGTCATCTTCCTCCATTTCAAGGATGACGAAGTCAACTGGAAATTTGAACTTCCCTACCTTAACAAGCACGTTTTCACATATTCCTAAGGGGTATTTGATCGATCTATCGGCTAGTTGGATGTTCATACGGGTTGGTTTTAATCCTGAATACCCCAATTTGAGGAACATGGAATGCGGCATAAGATTGATACTTGCCCCTAAGTCAGCTAGAGCATTCTTGACTGAAAGAGATCCTATGGAGCAGGGCAAGTTGAAACTCCCGGGATCGTCCACCTTCTTTGGTAGTCCTCGTTGAGTCACCACATAACATTCTTCTCCTAGGGTTACAAGACCCTCGAGCCTTTTTCTATTGGTTAGCAGCTTCTTGAAGTATGTACTATATTTGGGCATATGGTAACATGCATCAAGAAGGGGTATGGTGACGACCGAATCCTTCAAGTATGACAAGAATCTTTTTTCATCATTCTCGACCTTTTGATTCTTGAGGCGGGACGGATATGGGACTTTAGTGGGCTGTTTGGTCGGAGTAGGTAGAGAGGGGGTTACTGAAAGAGGTTGCTCAGGATTCCCATCGTTCACAGTACTTTCTTCTTCGTGAGGGGTGTCGGGTTCCGTGACGTTAGATTGTTGAGCTGGGTAAGGTGGATCCTTAGTAGTTGTTCCAGCACGAGTGGTAATGGCAATTAAAGGATCTTTTTGACCCACTTGAGGTTTTTCAAGGCTATCAAGAGTGGCATTGAGTTCTGAGAATTTGGTTCTCCACTCATTTTGTTGGCTAGTGATGAGGTTGTTGAGACCTTTCAGTTGCAGATTCTTTTCAAGCGTGAAATGCCCAAGATCATCCTCAAGAGTGCTCCTAACCTTGTAGTCAGGATATTCTCCTCCTTCCTCACTTCTCACAAGATTTTCCCAAGGGTTAAGATCATTGTTTTGGTAGAAAGTTAAGAGGGAGGGATCATTAAAGATGTCGTGGCTTGACAAACATGCTTGTTCGGTGGTGACATCATCCCCGCGTTCCTCCAATTCATGCGGGCCACCACATTGATCACAGATCAAGTATGGGTTTGATAATTGTTTAGTTGGTTGCGACTTGTGTAGATAAGATACTTGTTTGTTCAACCTACTCAACCGGTTATCAAAAGAAGGCTCTTTCATGATCTTGTAAGCCCTCATGATCGAATCGGGTTCATCCCAAGTATCGTCTTGATCATTTTCATATTCCTCAATCCTATTCCATCCTTCTTCAGCGCTTAACTTGGCTATTTTTCCTTTTGATGAACTATTAATGCCCAATTGGTCGTTCTTAGAGACACTGTCATGAAAGATTTGGACAAGAAGCCAGAGTTCAATGCCATGATGAGGGACTTGTCTAATTAGATCCTTGAATCTAACCCAAGACTTGTGAATAGGTTCAGCTAGTTCAACATGGAAGCGGAGGATTTCGTCTCTCAATATTGAGGTTCTTCCTATGGGAAAGAATTTCTCATAGAATTTTGAGATAAGCTGTTCCCATGTGAAGATGGACTCGGAGGGAAGTTGGTTATACCAATCTCCGGCTTTTTCATAAAGGGTGAATGGAAAGAATCGTAGCCGGGAGGTATCTCTAGTAGCCCCGTCCGTATGGAGGGTATCCACTATTTTCAGGAAGTCCTTGATGTGTTGGATTGGATCTTAGTTTTCAATCCACGAAACTTGCATACACTTTGGACAAGCCAAACATCGGGTGCACGCAAGACCCCATCCGTGTGTTCATTTGGAAAAACAATAGCATTGGAGAAACCACGAGGAGTGGGAGAAGAGTAATCCTTGAGGCATTTAGGGATTGGGTTTTCGGGAATCTCTATATCGTGATTGGACAGAGGGCTCGGGGGTGTAAGATGATGATCGGATTATTCCTCAGAGAGGGCATCATCAAAGTTGATAGCAATGCCAGGTGGTTCAGGTGTTGCAAAGGGTCGCCTTAACCTTCCAATTTCCCTTTCAGGTTCTGCGTAGGGTGGAATAAGGTCCCTTAATGAACTACGACTCCTAGTGACTCTGAGATTGGAGAGATCTTCGTTTACCATGATGGCCAAGGAAGATTTGAGAAATGGATAGAGCAGAAAAAGATAGACTAAAGGAATCCTAAAAAAAATAAAATAAAAATCTCACTAGAAATGAATCTAGCGAGTAGACCTAATAAAATAAAAATTCAACCTAAACAATAACTATTCCCCGGCAGCGGTGCCAAAAACTTTGATGCGTGAGATTGCACCCTCGCAAAAAGGTTTTACTTCTCAAGGGATCTTGAGAAGCTTGCAATCCCCACCAGGCAGTGTACCTGACCGATGTAGTGTAGTATAGTGGCAAGTACCGGGGGATTGATCGTTCTCTAGGGGAATAGTGTCGTTAGGATTGAAAAACTACTCTAATAGGTCTAAGGGTGAGGGAAGATTCTTTTTTGTGTTTTTATATTTTAATGAAAGCAAGTAAAATCTCAGTTTTGAAGGAGTGGGCGGAATTAGTTGCTAGTCAACTAACCCAAATAACTACTAATGCAAATAAAGTAAAATAAACTGAAAGTAAATGTTGTGAATACTATATGGAGAGAAATATGTTTACTTAGATTTCCTTACTCCCTAACTATCTTTTACCGATTGATTAGTGTGTATTAATTGCGTGGATGACGGATTGTATTCCTTAATAACGGTCGTGGGGGTGTGTACGGACTTCCCCAACTCTATAAGCTCCTACTTCACTCCTATGTCGAGCCGGCTAAGAAGCTCCTAACATGGGATCACTAGAATTCGCTCATGCATTAAATACAATCAAATAACCTTAGTACACCTTGGTTCATGTTTCTTAAGACGTTCAAGCATGTTACCGTATAGGAGGTTAGCCAGTTTTCTTAAGCCTAACATCGATAAACATTCATCCAATACAATTAACAACACACCAACAACCAATAATCAATAGTTAGGTTTCATTAGATCTAAGCAAACACAAAGAAAACCTAGCCTAGCATGTTAAACAAAAGACAAGAACAAGATAGAATCAAACAACACATAGACATATTGAATGATTAATTGATAACTTATCTTCAATGTAACATGGAATATCTCAAGGTAAAAAACCTTGAAAAAGCTGCTAAAATTCGTATTAGGGTTTCTCTCTAAAAAGTTCCACACTTATGACTAAAAATTGTGAGAATATATATAGAAAAACAGATCTGACGGCGTTACGTTGTAGCTGTGACGCCGTCACCTCGCCGTGCTTAGGGTTTCTTGATGGCCTTCTTGACGCTGTCCCCCTTTAATCTCCCAAAATCCGTTCTGGCTTATCAAGGCTTGACGGCGTCACATCCAAGATTGACGCCGTCATGGGTACTATTCCAGCAGACTTTAGCACTTTGTCGAATTCTTCACTTTTATGCTCCAAAAACGTCCAAAATGCTTCCTTTTCCAGAATTTCTCTCCAAAGTACCTAAAATTACAAAAGGAACGATTTAGGGCAATAATTGATCAAATAAATACGATTTAGGGCTTAAATGACCCCCAAAAAGCGGTACACTTTTCGCCTTATCAACTACACACGAAACTGAACATGAAGAAGTTTTGTTAAATGAAGGACAAATACAACCCGGAAAGTATGCTACAACCGATGCTAGCATATGGTACTTAGATAATGGTGCAAGCAACCATATGACGGGAACTAAGAGTCATTTTAAGGAAATTGACGAAAGCTTCACTGGAAGCGTTCATTTTGGAGATGGATCGTACGTAGAGATAAAGGGTATAGGTTCTATATTACTAGGATGTTAAAACAAGGAACAAAAGATAGTTTCAGATGTTTACTACATTCCAAACCTCAAGAGCAACATACTTAGTCTAGGCCAACTTACGGATATAGGTTGTAAGATCATCATGGATGGAAACAAACTGACTTTGTATGATAAGAGTAGGAAGTTGTTGATGAAGGTAGAAAGATCTAAGAATAGACTTTACAGTATTAGACTACAAATAGAAGCACCTGTATGTCTCTTAGCAAATATAGATAACCAAGCATGGTTATGGCACACTAGATTAGGTCATCTGAACTTTGATGACATTAACTAGATGAAAAGAAAGGGTCTAGTGGAAGGAATACCAAGAATAAATCATGCACGACAAATATGTGATGCATGTTTATTAGGAAAACACAACAGAACACCATTTCCCAATCAAGCTAAATTCAAATCAAAGAACCCATTGGACTTAGTATATGGAGATCTTTGTGGTCCCATAAGTCCAGCCACACACTCTGGAAAGAAACTCATCTTCTTACTAGTAGATGACTATACACGTTTCATGTGGGCCTACTTTCTAACATCGAAAGATCAGGCATTCAACACATTTAAGGAATTTAGACAGAAGATTTAAATGGAGTTAAGATTGAAGTTGAGAATGCTAAGAACAGATAGAGGAGGTGAATTTACATCAAATGAATTCACTAAATACTATAAGGAGAATGGAATAGCAAGACAGTTAACAACACCATACTCACCACAACAGAATGGAGTAGTTGAAAGAAAGAATAGGACGGTGTTATCAACTACTAGAAGTATGATGAAAGCGATGAAGTTACCCTTAACTTTTTGGGCGGAAGCAGTCAAACACGCCATTTACATTCTAAATAGGGTACCTACACGAGCACTGGAAGATAAAACACCATATGAAGCACTCTACAGCAGAAAACCGAACCTGGAAAACCTAAAAATATTCGGATGCACAGCTTATGCTAAAATAACGATACCTCACTTGAAGAAGTTGGACGACATAAGCATACCGATGGTTTACTTAGGAGTAGAGGAAGGATCAAAAGCATGTAGGCTATATGATCCAGTAGGAAAGAAGAAACATGTTAGTAGGGACGTAAAGTTTATGGAAACAAAACTGTGGGATTGGGAAAAAAGTGGAGAGGATACAAGTACACAAGACACATTTTGGGCTAGTTTTGTGGTAGACGAAGTTGACAATGAAAATCCTACACCAGTCAACATAGAAAACAATGATAACACGGATCCAATAACGGATCAAATACAAGATCCAAACTCACCAATCACACCACCAACATACACTTACAACCCTAACTCAGACGATGAAGAAGAAGCTACTTTTAGCTAATTAGGGAGCTCATATCAAAGATATGATCATAGACCAGTACGAGGTTTAAAAGATTTAACAAAAATCTATGAAACTGCACGTGAAGTAGAAGCACCAAGCTTATTTTTCACTGAAGAAGAACCCCGTAATTACAAGGAAGCATCAAAAGATGAGAAGTGGATTGAGGCCATGGAGATTGAATTAGATTCAATCAACAAAAATAACACATGGACTCTTACCACATTGCCTGCAAATCAGAAGGCAATCGGACTCACATGAGTTTATAAAACCAAGAGAGATGCACAAGGAAAGATCATCAAATATAAAGCAAGATTAGTAGCAAAAGGTTATGTACAAGAACAAGGAATAGACTTTGATGAGGTGTTTGCACCAGTTGCTAGAATAGAGACAGTTCGGTTAATATTAGCACTAGCAGCATATCATGGATGGCAAGTACACCACTTAGATGTAAAATCAGCATTTTTACATGGAGAACTGAAGGAAGAAGTCTATGTTACACAACCTGAAGGTTTCATTCAACAAGGAGACCTAGGAAAAGTCTACAAGCTAACTAAAGCTTTGTACGGCTTAAGACAAGCACCGAGAGGTTGGAATGTGAAGCTTGATCAAACGTTGAAGTCACTAGACTTTAAGAAATGTAATCTCAAACAAGCAGTTTACACAAAGAGAAGCAAGACTTCTACACTTATAGTTGGAGTATATGTAGATGATTTGATAATCACGGGCACTCCAAAGAAGGAAATAGACTTGTTCAAATCCGAGATGGAAGAGAAATTTGAAATGAGCGATTTAGGATTGCTAGCATATTACCTTGGGATAGAAGTTACACAGACAGGAGGAGAGATTACAATCAAGCAAACAGGATATATTAACAAGATCTTAAAAGAAACAAGTATGATGGACAACAATGATACTAAGATACCATTGGATCCCGACACTAATTTGGTCAAGGCGGAAGATGGAAATCCAGTTGACGCAACTTATTACCGAAGCTTAATTGGAAGTCTCAGATACTTACTACATACAAGACCAGATCTTAGTTACTCAGTCGGACTACTCAGCAGATTTATTCAAGACCCAAAGGATCATCACCTGAAGGCAGTGAAACAAGTAATCCGATACCTCAAAGGAACAAAGGAACATGGAATAATATACAAGAAAGAAGACGGCTACAAGATTACAGGTTACAGTGACAGTAGTTATGGAATCAATACCGATCAAGGAAAAGGAACTACTGGAATAGTATTTTACTTTGGAGAGTCACCTATTACTTGGTGTACTCAGAAGCAACCGACAGTGGCGCTCTCATAATGTGAATCAGAATTCATGGCAGCTACAGCAGCAGCATGTCAAGCCTTATGGTTAAAACGTTTACTTAGTGAATTAACTGGATTGGAAGAAAGAAGGATAACGCTTAGAGTTGACAACATATCAGCAATAGCCCTTGTAAAGAACCCAATATTTCATGAAAGGAGTAAGCACATAGACATTCGCTATCATTTCATTTGTGAATGTGTAGAGAATGGTCATATTAATGTGGAACACGTTAGTGGAGAACGACAAAGAGCAAACATCTTAACAAAAGCTTTACCAAGACTCAAGTTCGTGACTATGCGACAAATGCTCGGAGTTCAAGACTTAGGACAAAGCAACGATCAAGATTAAGGAGGAGAATGTGAACCATGATAATCTCGATATTGCTTTTCCAGGAAATATGAAGGACTAAATGTGTTCAATAGAAACTTTATAACCGCTATTCGGTTAAGTTAGTTAAGTTAGTTAATTTCTGTAAATTAGCAAAGGGTTGTGTCGTTTTGGGAACACACCTGTTCGAACAGACACAAAGATTGGGTCACACCCTTTCGTGTCTTATAAATACTTGTAAACATGTATTGATTCAAAGGTTAGACGAAATAAAAGTTATCTAGTTTTACATTGTTTGCAATTCATTTCGACTCAAACACACAACACAATTTCGGGACCAACAGGTGAGAACTTATTTTTCAAGAAAACATAAGAATAAGCACTTATAAGTTGCACGCGCCATAGATACCCCAAAACAACAGATATTTTTACGTCCTGATTCAACCAAATCCTGGAATACCTAAAGCAACAAAGGCTAAAACCATCCATATTGACTTGTTACTTGACATACCTATCTTACCATCTCTACTCTCTCGTTGTTACATCTCTACGGAAACACAAAACTACTATTAAGAAATCCTAGAAACAATCGTTTAAGCAATGCATATCCTCATTAACAAAACATTCTCTGACTAATGTGGTCATGGGATATTTAGTTCAAAGTTCAGCATCTCTATGGTCTTTTGTATGCTACAAAATGTCAGCCCAAAAAAGTTCTGCCAGGTAGTTTCATGTGTTCCCGAAAGCGCTCATCAAGCAGTTGTATTCTTGGTCAATTCACTTCATCTTTGTTTTTATCTTCAATAATTTAGTTTCTACGTTTGGAGTAGCTTATGTTCTGTTCAGTATATGTGTTGTGTAGTCTTATTGGAGGTTTCATTGTTGGCACATAGCGCTGGTTGTGGATTTAGTGTGTTTTAGCTAGGTTGACAGTCATTTAGGGGTATCCAGATGTATTCTTCATCACTCTTCAACTACGTAGTAGACAGTTGCAAAACTTGCAACAATTCTTATCTTTGGATAAAAGAAAAAACATATAATTTATAATCTAAACACCATTAGACGTAATATACTATAAATACTTAAGACCTTAGGCACTTTTATGCTTTAGTGAAAGGCGAGTGCCTTAGTCACATAGTCCCTTAGACCAACCCTCGACAGCCCTGTCGCTAAATCATTCTCGATCGCTCCCTTTTCAGGATAAGGGTTTTGACTAAGGGCGTGATAAGGTCCCAGGTTAAACCCGGTCAAGTTTGTTATTTTCATGTTGAAAGACAAAATAGCTCCTATAGTTAGATGATTTTAGATGGTCATTCTATGTAAGATTAGTTTTGTGGTCATTTAGAATATAAAATAATGTATTCTCCTCTTTCCTCTACCATGTCTTATCAAGGGTCTTGCATTGTGGTGCAAACAGCCTCTGCTACCACAATAAAACACTTCTGTCTTTCATAAGATAACTTACTTTTTATAACTTAGAAAAGGGTGATTATGATTAAAAATTATAACTTTTTAGTTGAGTGACTAATAAACTATAAAGTTTAGCTCTTTTAGTCAGCTTAAGACTTATTTTTTCGGTAATTATCGTTATAGATGATTTACCTATTAGGATAAAAGGTATCTACTTTCCATTTTTTTTATCAGGATTATGCTATTTATAGTGTTTCTATGTCAAACTGTCTCGTATAAACAATTTTTCACTAGGGCCTGCGCCTTCCTAAGGTTAGATGAGGGGTTGCTCGCCTTAGTTGTGACCTCACCTTTCACCGCCTTGCTTCTATGTTATACACAAGTTATACATAAGTTAAATAATGTTTCGTACTTCCTAGGCTCACAAAAAAATGTTGTTCCAGTCTTCCAGACCTTATTCCTAATAATAATATCTGATATTGGAAAGTTTGCCCTACATAAGTTTCCTTGACAGTCCCTTGGATATATTGTGATATATAATCAGCAATCAAGCATATCCATACAATACGTGTAAAACCAAATGTTGCCTTTTTACAGAAGATGTCATAACAATGAATTGTTGGATCTTTAATGTTATAGAAGAAAAGATTAGGGTAGTTAAGTGTAGTTTTATTTATGAATTCTGTAAGTTTAGATAATAATCCGACCCATTATATTGGGCTGGGTCATATAACCGTTTTATAGAATTGCAACGTTTAGAAAATAGGTATAACGTTTAGTGAATCGGTATGCCCCTTTGTTGCACCGATTCGTGTAGTATAAATAGGATTAGATTTCTGTAAACAATCATTTCATATCAATACGATTCAGTAAATATATCATTTTTTAATTCTGTGTTTAAACTTCTGCACTTTTTTTTCTGTCGCAATACAACTACTCTAAACACACCACAAAGAACCAGGTTCAATCGAAGGCAAGATTGCAACAATTGGCATCAGAGCCCAAGGCTAATCCATCCAGGGAAGAACGAAAAGAAAAAGAAAGCAGATTTGATTCAACTTGAATCAATCAAAAGCAAGATAGAAGAAAAGCGATTTCTGTCTGGAAATCTATTTATCGAGCCAAAAGGAACAACACAGAAATTGATCAGAAGGAAGGATTTTGGAATCACGAATCAAGAAAAGCATCTCGAATCTGTGAAAGGAACGCACATCTCCTGTTTTCCCTAATCAACTGGTTTTTTCTTTTCATTTTTCAACTTTTTTTTACTTTTCTAATACTCCATATAAATTAGGAAAAGTTTTGTTAGTAAGATAGGAATTCCCATTAGCGAAAAACCCCGATTGATTAGAATAGCAAAGACTGATTTCCTTTTAGATTCCTAGCAAGACAAGCGAATTCTACAAAAATTCGTTTTCACCAAATAGCAAGTTAACCCGAACCCTTTGTGGTTCATAGCAAGTTAAACCGAATCCTTTGTGATTCATAGCAAGTAGGCCTGGAAAACACAAATATTGATTAGCAAGTTGGTCAATATTTAGCAAGAAAATCTTGTTAGCAAGTTGGCCAGTAACAAAAGCAAGAATTTTGATCTTTTGATCACAAAAGCAAGAACTTTTTATCTTTTCGATCAAACACAAAAGCAAGAAAATCAGAAACCATCTCGGTTCAGATTATAAGCAAGCAAGCAAGCATGGTAGAAGGAGACAAGAATGATAACACATCGAACAATACATCAGTTTCGAGAACTAGGAAATGTTTCACTACAATGTCCAAAATTGACCGAAAGAAACTATACGACATGGGCATTGATGATGGAGACAATATTGAAGGCATATGGCATATGGGAAACGATAGTTGCGAAAGATGGAATAGCAACAAATGAGAAGAAAGAAAACACATCAAAGGCAATAATCTTCCAATCACTGCCACAAGATGTTTTAATGCAAGTTGCACAATACTCGACTGCAAAGGAAGTATGGGACTCAATCAAAGTCAAGCATTTGGGAGCCAATCTTGTTCAAAAGGCACGACTACAAACCTTGAGAAGTGAACTAGAGACGCTAAGGATAAAAGCAAACGAAAAAGTAAGTGACTATGGAGGAAAGTTAAGTAGTATAAAGGCCAAATTTAGAGGACTTGGTGAAACTTTGGAAGATAAGGTGCTAGTAAGGAAACTACTTAACTCTGTTACAAAGAAGTTTTTACCAATCGTGGCAACTATAGAACAATATCAAGACCTAGACGAAATGTCGTTTGAAGAAGCCATTGGAAGGTTAACAGCCTATGAAGAACGAATCAAGAGTCAAGACATACTAGAAGCAAATGATCAAGACAAGCTTCTCATGGCAAGTTCAAACAACAAAACTTATGGTAAATGGCGAGGTAAAGATTTCAACAAAGAAGGCAAGGAAAGCATGAAATGGAAGAATAATTCGAATGCACGCAAAGCAAGTACGAGTCAAGGAACTAAAGACAAAAGCAAGCTCAGATGTTATGAATGTGGTGAGCATGGACACTTTGCGAAAGAATGCACGAAATGGAAATCCAACAAGCAAGAAGAGTCGCATCTCATCTATGAAACTAACACTGAACCAACATTGNCTGTTACAAAGAAGTTTTTACCAATCGTGGAAACTATAGAACACTATCAAGACCTAGACGAAATGTCGTTTGAAGAAGCCATTGGAAGGTTAACAGCCTATGAAGAACGAATCAAGAGTCAAGACATACTAGAAGCAAATGATCAAGAGAAGCTTCTCATGGAAAGTTCAAACAACAAAACTTATGGTAAATGGCGAGGTAAAGATTTCAACAAAGAAGGCAAGGAAAGCATGAAATGGAAGAATAATTCGAATGCACGCAAAGCAAGTACGAGTCAAGGAACTAAAGACAAAAGCAAGCTCAGATGTTATGAATGTGGTGAGCATGGACACTTTGCAAAAGAATGCACGAAATGGAAATCCAACAAGCAAGAAGAGTCGCATCTCATCTATGAAACTGACACTGAACCAACATTGCTGTAAAGATAAGTAAAGAAGACTCGATTGCAGTCTATAACATTAGGGGGTGAATGTTGGATCTTTAATGTTATAGAAGAAAAGATTAGGGTAGTTAAGTGTAGTTTTATTTATGAATTCTATAAGTTTAGATAATAATCCGACCCATTATATTGGGCTGGGTCATATAACTGTTTTATAGAATTGCAACGTTTAGAAAATAGGTATAACGTTTAGTGAATCGGTATGCCCCTTTCTTGCACTGATTCGTGTAGTATAAATAGGATTAGATTTCTGTAAACAATCATTCCATATCAATACAATTCAATAAATATATCGTTTGTTAATTCTGTGTTTAAACTTCTGCACTTTTTTTCCTGTCGCAATACAACTACTCTAAACACACCACAAAGAACCAGGTTCAATCGAAAGCAAGATTGCAACATGAATATCTTATAAAACGGATTCTTAACATATTAGAGATCGAAAAAATGTTATAAAAAAATAATAATAATAAAATAAAAAAATAACCAAACAATCTTTAACTTCAATTTAACACCCCCTTGATAAATAAAGAGTAAAAACACTTACCAATAACATGTTTCAACCAGGATCGTGGGTAATGACTCAGAGCTTCATTTGTATGATAGCAATACTTCTCAAAGCAATAGCAAATGCATCCTTTTTATTTTCAGTATTAGCTCATTAAGTTGTGTTATCTCCAAAGCCCGTCTGTATCCAATCGGATATTTTTCTCCTTCAAAATATATGCCAACACCAAAGTGAAAATATCACAACGCTTAATCTGCAAATCACTTAAAAACTAACTGTCAAAAATCCTACCAAATATCTCCACATTTGAAGATCATGTCCTTCCTTTGCTTTAACCAGCTTCGCGAACACGTTCATTATTTCATCCAGTGGAGCTTCAAATCCTTTTAAATACAAACTATTCGCGAGTGTAATGTTATCCATGTTTAAAACATTCATAGTTTTGACAAACAGTGTGTAGGTTTGAAGTCCTCCTGTTCAGCTCACATGTGAAATGTATAGAAAATCCTTTAAACTTCTTCCTTCTTTTTTCTCGCAAGTAGCATACAATAACACATAAAATGTTTTCTTAAAATGTTCTCGGAACTCAATTTTGCACGAATGAACTCGATATTGTTTAAGTCAGCTTGGAACTCCTCAAGATGGAATGCAAAAGGGTAAAAGTTTTGAAAACTGCTCTTGAAATGATTCGCGATTCTAATATGATTCTCAGCAGGTTTTGTAAACAATCTTAATTAACTAGCGGCTAAATAGGCATAAGCTATGCACAGCCTCATCTCATTTTGATTACTGATATTTCTATTTATTTCTTTAACAGGGTTCCCAGGATCCCTTGCAGACGTCAACTTGTTAAGAGGCAGACTAGTCACTGGATCTATCAGGTCTAAACAAGATTTTGGCGTTCAAATACTCACCTTTATTGTTCATTATGTTGTATGCAAGTAGTAAAAGTGATCCAAATGTCTGTTCCGATACCTTTCCGTTTATTTCTTGAAATGTCTTTCTTGCCAATTTCAAAAGTTCCATTTGAGGCAAATGAGTTAACAGGATTGTCTTCATTCGTCCTGGCTGTGTTTATCAGTCCATTCGTTTTAAAGGGCGGGTACGGTTGTACAACCAGAAAACCCTTAAGTACGTTTATGAAACAAGGTCTGGATGCGTATTCCTTGATCAATTTCCTTTCGGAGTCTGAAAATAATTCAGGGTAACCGTTCACACGAGTATGGCCGGTCCTGAAGATTTGGATGCCTTGGGCGAGGTAATCGAAAATGCCCCTGTTAAATGTTGTATTTACGAAACGCCATACCTTTTGTGGGTATGAAGTGCAACCAAAAAGCACACACCAACTTAGAAAAAATGAATTCTTAAAAAGCATAAGTATGCAAAACCAAATAACGTACACTAGGCAACCTTTTATATATTCACACTTGAATTTTCTGTTTACAAGTTCTTAGGGGGGTTTCCAAGATCGAATTGATAAAACAACAACATGCCTCATCATCATAGAATAAATAAAAATGAAACAAAGAAGATTTGGTGAACCCTTTATACTGATATAGATAATCGAATGGGTTACTTTACAAATACAAAATTCTAATCTATTTATACTAAACTAACAGACACATATGAAGGGTTGTATTGCTTTATTGCAACCGGTTCTGTGAACCATTGTGTCCCTTCATTGTGCAACTAACTTTAACTGCCTATTCTAACTGTTCTAACTGTCAAAAACCGTTTCTGTTCTTGCTGTGAGTTAACTTGCAGCCCATATCACAGAAAACATATGGGTTTTTTTCCTTTTACAAAGATTAATTGGATTATGTTTTCAAACATATTCCCCCTAATCTAATTAATCTTTGTTTCTTCTTCAATCTCCTTGTTCCTTGATGCCTTCTTCAATCTTTCTTTTAATCTTGATGTCTTCAATCATTTGGTGCGTCACTAGATCTTCATGATCTCCAAGGCAGGTCCTTTTGCCTCTTGAAACATGTCCTTCTGTTTCAACTTGTGACTTCAAGGCAAGTAAATCCCTTAGCCTTCTTCCTACACCATTTATGTTATATTATAGCACTTGAGTACATCTTCATGGCTTTTGTTGGTTTGATGCAAATGATAAAACCAACAAGCCTTTTTCTTTTCTCTTCAAATAGCATCCATTAAATCCATGGCTGCTCTTTTCCTTTTACGATTTTAAATGCATCTTTGATCTTGAATGATGATTGTAGATTTGGGTGTTGTTTGATACCATGTGCTCTGATACCAATGTTTACAGGTTCCTAGGGGGGATTCCAGGATCGAATTGATAAAACAACAACATGCCTCATCATCATAGAATCAATAAAAATGAAACAAAGAAGATTTGGTGAACCCTTTATACTGATATAAAAAATTGAATGGGTTACTGTTAGGTCACCATGTTATAGCATAAACAACCAATGATACAAGAACTAGAATAGAGAAGAAGAAGATAGAATAATATGGAAGGAACTCTACTAATGATATGATGAAAATGATAATGTATTAATGAGAACCAACAAGCCTTAAGGAAGGCTTACACATTGCGTTTACAGGGGAGTCCAAGGGTCTCTAGATTCATCTCCATACTTTACACTACTAGCCCTTGGACTTCCACTTGTAGTAACATTACATCATAAACTTTCATAATAAAATGATTAAACATAAAACATAATAAGTTTAACTATGTCCAAGATCGAATTGATAAAACAACAACATGCCTCATCATCATAGAATCAATAAAAATGAAACAAAGAAGATTTGGTGAACCCTTTATACTGATATAGATAATCGAATGGGTTACTTTACAAATACAAAATTCTAATCT
This sequence comes from Artemisia annua, assembly GCA_014162995.1. Classification (NCBI taxonomy): domain Eukaryota; kingdom Viridiplantae; phylum Streptophyta; class Magnoliopsida; order Asterales; family Asteraceae; genus Artemisia; species Artemisia annua. The sequence continues at coordinate 70,448 of LBNU01023272.1, forward strand.
ATTTATACTTAACTAACAGACACATATGAAGGGTTGTATTGCTTTATTGCAACCGGTTCTGTGAACCATTGTGTCCCTTCATTGTGCAACTAACTTTAACTGCCTATTCTAACTGTTCTAACTGTCAAAAACCGTTTCTGTTCTTGCTGTGAGTTAACTTGCAGCCCATATCACAGAAAACATATGGGTTTTGTTCCTTTTACAAAGATTAATTGGATTATGTTTTCAAACATATTCCCCCTAATCTAATTAATCTTTGTTTCTTCTTCAATCTTCTTGTTCCTTGATGCCTTCTTCAATCTTCTTGTTCCTTGATGCCTTCTTCAATCTTTCTTTTAATCTTGATGTCTTCAATCATTTGGTGCGTCACTAGATCTTCATGATCTCCAAGGCAGGTCCTTTTGCCTCTTGAAACATGTCCTTCTATTTCAACTTGTGACTTCAAGGCAATTAAATCCCTTAGCCTTCTTCCTACACCATTTCTGTTCTATTATAGCACTTGAGTACATCTTCATGGCTTTTGTTGGTTTGATGCAAATGGTAAAACCAACAAGCCTTTTTCTTTTCTCTTCATCATCTGTGCCTTCAATCATATCTTGTCCCATTCTTCATCATCTGTGCCTTCAATCATGAAGTCAGTTGGTAGATAGATGCTTTCAGGGTACAAGATATGAGTGTGTGGTGTCTTAGGAATGTTTTCTAAGTTTTCAACTTCTGTGTTCTTCCCTTTACTTGGAAAATTGATGGCAATATATCCTCTGATTCCACATTCAAAATATATGTATCTCTTGTGCCTTTCAGAATTAGTTTGAGTTTGTGAAATTGCATGATTGTACACTTGAAATTCTACCAACTTCTTCCTGAGCATCTCTTTGCATTCATCTGAAATTTGCTTAATGCAATTTCCAAGTCTTGATTCACTTTCTATTTTCACTTGCCACTGAATAAACTCTTTTTGTAATCTGTTGCTGAAATATCTCCCAGGCTTGCTCTGATGCCACATGTTAGAATGGTTAAAACCCTTTCTTTGCAGCCTTGACCATTTGTCCTCAATGTGAGAGTTTGTGTTAACCATTGTGTTGGATAATAGTTAACTGTGATAGAGACAAAGTGTGTGCAGAATTATTTGTGCAGTGAAAATTAGATATATTGAAATGCGGAAGGAAAAGATAAACGAAATATAACTATTATTGATAAAAATTAACTGTCAATACAAGCTCATATATATAGTAGGTGAACAGGTATGACATAAAGGGGTGTGATGGTTCAATTGAACCAACAGACACGACCCTTTCCATATAACTGTCATATAACTATTTTCTTAACTATATTAACTGTCATAAATGACCAACTATCCTTATTGGCATATATATGGCTGCTATCTACTACATAGACTAAATAATAAAGTGACTGAGATATAAACATGAATTAAGAGTAAAGTTTGATCTTATAATTCCAACATTAAGGGATTTACTTGCCATGAAGTCACAAGTTGAAACAGAAGAACATGTTTCAAGAGGCAAAAGGACCTGCCTTGGAGATCATGAAGATCCAGTGATGCACCAAATGATTGAAGACATCAAGATTAAAAGAAAGATTGAAGAAGGCATCAAGGAACAAGAAGATTGAAGAAGAAACAATGATTAATTAGATTAGGGGGGAATATGTTGGAAAACATAGTCCAATTAATCTTTGTAAAAGGAACAAAAACCATATGTTTTCTGTGTTATGGGCTGTAAGTCAACTCACTGCAAGAACAAAAACGGTTTTTGACAGTTTGATCAGTTAGAATAGACAGTTAAAGTTAGTTGCACAATGAAAGGACACAATCGTTCACAGAACCGGTTGCAATAAAGCAATACAACCCTTCATATGTGTCTATTAGTTTAGTATAAATAGATTAGAATTCGGTATTTGTAAAGTAACCCATTCGATTATCTATATCAGTAAAAAGGGTTTACCAAATCTTCTTTGTTTCATTTTTATTGATTCTATGATGATGAGGCATGTTGTTGTTTTATCAATTCGATCCTGGAAACCCCCCTAAGAACCTGTAAACATTGTTATCAGAGCACATGGGATAAAACAATACCCAAATCTACAATCATCATTCAAGATCAAAGATGCATTTAAAATCGCAAAAGGAAAAGAGCAGCCATGGAAATAATGGATGCCGTTTGAAGAGAAAAGAAACCCTTGTTGGTTTTGCCCTTTGCATCAAACCAACAAAAGCCATGAAGATGTACTCAAGGGCTATTATAGCACAGAAATGGTGTAGGAAGAAGGCTAAGGGATTTACTTGCCTTCAAGTCACAAGTTGAAACAGAAGGACATGTTTCAAGAGGCAAAAGGACATGCCTTGGAGATCATGAAGATCTAGTGACGCACCAAATGATTGAAGACATCAAGATTAAAAGAAAGATTGCAGAAGGCATCAAGGAACAAGAAGATTGAAGAAGAAACAAAGATTAATTAGATTATGGGGGAATATGTTTGGAAACATAATCCAATTAATCTTTGTAAAAGGAACAAAAACCATATGTTTTTTGCAATATGGGCTGCAAGTCAACTCACAGCAAGAACATAAACGATTTTTGACATTTAGAACAGTTAGAATAGGCAGTTAAAGTTAGATGCACAATGAAGGGACACAATAGTTCACATAACCGGTTGCAATAAAGCAATACAATCCTTCATATGTGTCTGTTAGTTTAGTATAAATAGATTAGAATTTTGTATTTGTAAAGTAACCCATTCGATTATCTATATCAGTATAAATGGTTCACCAAATCTTCTTGTTTTATTTTTATTGATTCTATGATGATGAGGCATGTTGTTGTTTTATCAATTCGATCCTGGAAACCCCCATAAGAAACTTTAAACAGAAAATTCAAGTGTGAATATATAAAAGGTTGCCTAGTGTACATTATTTGGTTTTGCATACTTATGTTTTCTAAGAATTCGTTTTTTCTAAGTTGGTGTGTGCTTTTTTGTTGCACTTCATACCCATAAAAGGTACGGTGTTTTGTAAATACAACATCTAACAGGGGCATTTTCGATCGCCTCGTCCAGGGCATCCAAATCCTCAGGACCGGCCCTGGTCGCCACATGGAGCTTTTCTCTTTTTAAGTTCTCTTAATCGTTGTGAGCTTCCTCCACAATGATAAATTCTTGTAGAACGTTGTTTTGTTTATAATTAGAGCTTATGACAGTTGCATATTGAAGAAATTGAAATGGGTCTGCACAACCATGTAGAATCCATCAAGATTGGATCATATAATTCAATAGATAGATGAATGCACAAAACACATCTCATTAACCATATTTTCTCACAATCATTGTAGAACACGTGTTTATAAGTTATGTACTACGGACAAGGCCGGATTTGGGCCTGTGTAGGTTGTGCAACTGCACAGTGCCCAAAATCCTTGAGGGGCCTCCAAAACTTTTTATACCCAGCTTATAAGTATACAACTTAAGCCCAACTTTAAAGCCCACTTTGATAGGCTTTAACATTTAGATAATCATCACAGATTTCTTGTCCCAAATTAACTTAATACTACATGTTTAAGAGCCTACTTTATTGTTGCAGCACAGGGACTCCAAAATCCACAGGACGGCCCTGACTACGGAGTATTAATTATGGGTTTATCTGAGTATTTGTTGTTCTTAAGAAATATTCTTAAAATTGTTCAACAAATCTTTTGCTCAAGTCCAATTATAAAAATGAAGTTTTAATCTAATATAGACCGGAATGGTCGATACGTACATCTTATTATCAAATTACATTCTTATTAGTAAAACCTTTTGTTGATTGGAATTTATCAGAGTATGTTATAAACAAAACATATGTATAAAATAGGACTCACCAAATATGTCTTGCTCATTGTGCACTGCTATAGGAGTGACTGGTTCACCTATATCATAAGCGTTTACGGGTTACAACTTTTATTAGAATATGTTATAAACAAAACACAGAGTATGCTATAAACAAAACACATGTATAAAATAGGTTTACAGATATAGAAAAACACATGATCAAATAAAAGCATTCTCAAACACCCTAAATAAGTAGTCACACCCTAAATATGTAGTCCCAAATAAATGCATTCGTAATACAGTTGCAGCGTATAGTCATAATAGTCGCACACACTCTCATGTTCAAGATCAAATACAGTTGGAACACTCTTTGTACGTGGCATATGATCAAATACGGTTGCAAAGTATAGTCATAAGAGCATGTAACAGTATTCAATCAAAACAACAACACATGACCAAATAAAAGCACTACATACCTTCAGCATAATGATCAACGACCTGAATTTCTCTCGAATCATTCATGACGACGACAAAAAAACAAATTGATGAATGGAGAGTATGATGTTGTCACAAGAGTAGAGATTTCCTTCGCTTGTATAATAATAACTGGAATGCAGAGTATATGATATTGTGCTAAAAATCTGGGGTTTCATTGAATAAATCGTGCATGGTGATAAAGTGGGCTAAAGAACCGGACATATTGAAATGTTTATGACTATGAATGTTAACATTACAAAAATGCATTAAGCCTATATAAATTAATTTTATTTATTTATTTAAATGTATTACTATTTTCCCTCATCCTATTGGTTCTTGTATGGTTTTTATTTTTTCAACTTTAAGTTGGTTCTCATTTGATCTAAATTTTAGCTTTTTAAAACACTGAGAATGAGCTTCATAATTATCTTTTTAGAAATTTCGAAGTATATAATATCTTTGACAAAATTCTCTAAATAGAAAACAAAAAAAATTAAACGATCCTTATTTGAACAAATAAACTAAAATTCATAAATTTGAACACTATACAATATAAACTATATTAATTAATACTCATGAGAAATATAAATTTATTAATTAAAAGAGTTATTAATTATAGTAGAATCACGATAAATTAATATTCTATTAGTTAATAGTCTCTCTAAAATAATACTTTCATCCTGATTGATCTTTTATATAATAAACGAATTACATCATTTCGGAGTGATTTTGCAAAATCAATCTTAGTGAAAAAAATTGGACTAATAGGAAAGCTCGATTTTGCCACATATGCGAAATCGAGCAATATGATTTGCTAATAAAAAGTCAAAATTGAATTGATTTTTGTCAAACTTTAATAAATTTGGTGGAGAATTTGATTTGGGAAAAACACATAAAAATATAGGTGTCAAATTTATAAAATAAAAACTTAAAAAAATAGGAGGTAATTAATAAAACATTAGTCGTTGAATTTTAAATATATTATATGAAGTTAAGTGTAAAATTATAAATCTTCATTTTTTTGATAACTTTAGATAATAAACAAATAACCCCTTACACTTTATACCCCCTACACTTTATAATATGAATTTTGTTTATAATTACATGAGTATTAGTATTAAACTTACAAAATTTAATAAATATACGAATTAGGTTTAATATACGTTAAATATTTTTAAAATAAATATTAGTTTTAAACTTCATCTATTAAAATATTCTTTTTACTATGTACGTTAAATAAGAACTCATATTATCCTATTTAAAAGTTAATCTATGCGACTATGCGTACACAGATTTGAATATTAAATACGGCTAAATTATTATTAACGGTAATATAAATATCCAATTTTAATCACGAGTTACTGTGATATGAAAATAAATATACGCGGTTGTACTTATAACAACGACTCATGTAATTATTATTTAAGTTTATATACGGATATCCTGAAAACATTTTTAAAAAACTTTACGGAGTATATTTTAAGTTCATTAGCTCATTATGTGCTACTAAACTCTCACGTTTCGTACAACATGATACCAATTGTTAAAAGTTAAACAACAACATCAACCTCAATATCTATGTCAGCTATAGACGGATATAGTTTAACTTAGAACATCGACAACGCTCGTGCTACTAAACTCGTACATTTTGTACAACATGATATCAAATATACGCGATTTTACTTATAACAACGACTCACGTAATTATTATTTAAAGTTTATATAAGGATATCCGGAAAAACATTTTTAAAAACTTTAGGGAGTATATTTTAACTTCATCAACGCTCATTAGGTGCTACTAAACTCGCACAGTTTCTACAATATAAAACCAATAGTTAAAGTTAAACAACAACAACAACATCAACATCAACCTCAACCTCAACCTCAAGCTCAACCTCTATGTTATCTAAACAAAGTTAAATCTTGTAGGACCGTAAAACTATCAACTTTATTACCCTAAAAAGCTCGGTGACTTGACATATGTATGTGTTTCTAGAGAGAGTAAGTAGAGAGATAAAGTAGAGAGTATTTCTTATATCAAACACACACTTACAAACACAAGCACACTCTCCAAATGAGGTGGAGAATGCCTTAAATACTTAGAGAGAAAGGCCTCATGGGCTTTCTAATGGACTTGGACTTGGTGGACTTTTGTTACATGAAAAGCCTTATACAATATACCTTCTAACATATTAGCTTACTAAGTCCACAAGCCCAATTGACTAATCTATCACACGTTTACGACACATTACAAAGTTCTTAGGATTAGAATGACCATCACTTCGTTATACAATTCTTTAATGCTAACAATCTCCCCCTAAGGGGTGGTCATTCGAATGATGCTCCACGTGATTAGGTCTTCTATCTTCTTTGTCTTTGAACTTTGTGTGTTGTTGTAGAATAGTCTTTAGTCTTTGTTCCTTCATGCTTTGTGATCTTTGATAAGTGACTTTTCTTCGTTCTTTGTTCATTGGTGTTGTGGTGGAGTCATCTTCCTTTCGTCACTTCTTTGTCTTTGGTGGATAAACGCCTTTCCAACATGCTCTTACGTCTTTAGTCTTTGAGATACATACATACATTTGTTGTTCCCATTCTTTCACACTGATCTTTGTTACTTTACTTTGTAGATTCTTTCACATACCGTAGAATCTTTCTTTGAACTTAGATATGCTTTGATCTTTGTGAGAACTTTCATTGACATCGAGTTGTATGTATGAGCATGTGGAATCTTTCGTCATGGTGGTGATTTGTTGCTGCATATAAACAGTTAGCAATAAAACATTCGGTACTTACAGGTTCGGAATTAGAGATCGTCAACAGCATAGTATGAAGACTCCTTCTAACCCTTACCAACGCCATTCCCAAATCGGATGCCCTCAAGAGAGCTTACAAGATCTACCAAAGTAGATCAACGATTGGGTGAGTCGCTGGAGATCACCCCACGACTGTAGACCATTTTGAGACCACCGCGAACACTAAGCGTAACCCACAAGGAATTACCGAAGTGACCTGCTGTCAGGGCTGTTTGATGTTGACCCTGGCAGGAGTTTCCATTCAATCATTGAGAAGCACAATTGTACATTCTCTCATAAATGTTCTGGCAGATTGCTAAGATCTGCGTAGGACTCTTAAGTTTACACCTGGTGTCCTTAATGATGAACAACCAGTGTAGAAGTATCATGTGTTCCTATGAGATCTTTTGATGAATCTCGAGTCTCTAGACTCAATAAGTTCACATTTAGTCGTCGGAGGCATGGAGCAGAGGGCCTCCTTTTCAATATCAACGCATCTCGGAGTGAGAGGTCGATAGATTATGCAAGGTTCTCCGTGAGAATGAAACAAGTACCTTTTGAGAGATACCCGAGTGGATGGAAGGTTAAGTGCAGTGCGTCACTGGGTCCATGACGTCTTGTCTTCAATACCGGTGTCACCTTTGTAACAACCAGTAGCATATGAATTGAAGCCGGTTTCTGCCTTAAGGTTGAACATATGGAGAGCCATTTCTTTTCACCCTTTTCATTTACTTTTCCTTTTAATTCTTCAACCCCTTCTTTCTCCTTTCATTCTTTACTCCTTTTTTTCAAATCATACCTAAGGACTTCTATTTCTAATCAATTGGAATTCTCCTTGGGTAGATCCCTCCAGCTCTGGTGGATCATAGGACATAAAACTAACATTAATCACCTTATAACGCCTTGATTCTCCTAGGTTTATTGATCACATGCCATAAAACTTTTTGTAAAATCTCTCAAAGTGTTTAAGATTATAAAACACATTTTGTTAACACTTCGAGAGTTTTGCATTTTCAGAAATACTCCCCCTTCACATGTGCTCATTAGTTTTTACGATAAATTTGCACATGTTGGGTAGAGTTGGAACTTTTGAATTGATCGACTTTCAGTGAACAAGACCTATTCGAAACACATTTACATCACTAGTTAGACTAGATTGAAATTATTACCCGGCCTGGTCAAGTCCAAAGAAAGTTTCTAGAGTTGGTACATTCTACTTGGACAAAGTCCTTTCGGTTACTGACATTTAAGTTTCGTCAATTCGAGGGTTATATCTGAGTCGAGCTCTTTTGAGATTTGATATGTGCCTTTTTACACATATCTTTTCTTCCATTTTCCGAACCAAAACGACCAAAAACACCTAAATATAACCAAATAATGTTACAAATATCCTTGGAGTGTGTTTTTGTGTATTCCAGGTACAAAGGATTGAAAACAGACGAAAAATCTAGCAAAGTTTACAGAATTGGCAAAACTAGCCCCTCAAGTTTCAAAGTTGGCAGAAACGCCCCTAGATATTTATTTTGAAGAAAAAGCAACACGGGTCCTTCAGGAATGAAAGATTGGCAATTTTGGCCCTTGAAATAATTTTGGAATCATTGGCAGTTTTGGTCCCTGAATTTTCAGCAAATACATGTTTAGTCCTTGGGCTTACTAAACCAAATGGACCCTTTGTATTATTTCAACCCAACAAACAAACCCTTTTGCACTTATAACCCACTGGCCCAAGTTACTTCCAGCCCAACTCTAAAAAATAAACCCAATCAACCCCACGTTTTATAACACCCAGGGTCAAAAGACAGTCAATGTCTTCAACCTCATCCCTTTACCCGCCAAACAAACCCAACCTTTGCCCTTTTCCTGCAAACACGCCATTCCCTCCTCAAAAGCTCCATTCTCACCTGCTCCAAGAAACCCCTCACGGGTATCCATTGCCAAGCTGGCAATCCACACCATGTTTTGGGCACCAAATCAAGTTCAAAGGCTGTGATTATTCCTAAACTGATCCAAGGGCTGGAGTTTGATGCAAAGAAGCACAATTGTGTTGATAAGTTGTTTCCTCTCTCAAAAGAAACACAAGCAGCAAGAGGATAAAGAGTGACCAAGTCATGAAACCCTAATTTCAGCCTTAGTATAAATAGAACATGTTGGATGCCATTTGAAGGCAGTAGGAGTAGTTTAATTTTAGCTTTAGTGTAATTTTTATGCTCATGGTTTTTTTAAATTTCAGTCCTTAATTCTCAGTATGCTATACTTCTTTACATTCAGTTTATATATCAAGATTTCAGGCTTTCTTTTTATCTTACTGTCAAATTTACCTTCAACTAGCTGTGCTTGATTTGGCTTGTCAAACTGCTTATTTGTGCTTTTCCTGTTTTATGCTGATTTATCATTTATATGCCTAGAAGCTTTATGTGGTAGTTTAGGATTGTTACTTTAAGTTTTCATTAAATCAGTCCACATTAGCCCTTAGTGCTTATTATTGTCTTGGCTTATTGAATCAGCTTATTATGAATTGCTTCCCTTTTAATGTTCTTAGTTTACCTTTTATGCATCAGTGTTCAAGAAATTTTGGAATATAATAAGCTTGTTGCAGTTTAAAATCCATCTGCCAATCCTAAGGGTAGTTGGCACAATTTTTTTTAGCCTAAAATTCTATTTTTACACCATTTTCCTAGTTAATCGACTTTGTTTCATCTTATTAGTAGTTTTATACCAAGTTATGCTATTTTCAGTTAGCGTAAAAGCTTTTCAAGTTGTTTTTATAAA